>WNWK01009652.1:72500-75174 GCA_009830355.1 Cherax destructor | reverse complement strand
ACCCTTGCATTACTATCTATCTTCCTTAACTGCTCGGAATTCCTCCCCAGTTGTGAGGGTGGTTTGTATACTAGGATAATTACTAGATTCTTTTTTTCCACTTTAATGCCGATAATTTCTACTATATCATTTAGCGTTAAAAACTTCTGCAACGAGAGACTTTAAAGCCCTACCCCCCCGGGACCAAATTCTATCACATCTATACATTTTTATAGTTTTCATCTAATTTTCCCTCCAAAACATCCCTTTTTTGTGTTTCGTAAATGCTCCAAACATGGCATTTGCTTCTGATGGAGTCCACTAACATAACTAACTTTGTCATTTTTTTTTGTTTTTGGCCCCTGAAATTTGCAAATATAAGCGGGATTTAAATTTTGGGGATTTTGGGTCTTTTTTTGTTTTTGGTTGTATCACGGTGTTTCCCACCTTTGGCCCCGGGTCCCCTCCCCCTTTTTTCCCTTTTTTTTCCTTCTTTCTTGCATCAAAAAAGGTTTAAGGGTATCCTTTTCCTCCCAAGGATTTTTGCATGGGTCTCTGTAAAGGGCTGTTATTTACCCCCCAGAAGTCCACAAAATAAAAATGGGGTTGTTTCATTTTGTTGGGGGTTTATGGGGGGTCATGTTGTGGTCCGGGGGGCCACTGGCTGTCCCCAGTCTAAAAGGGCCCCAAGGTGGTGAATTTTGGGTTTCTTTCCATTTCTTTCTTCGTTTCCTACCATTAAAAAATCACTTGGGGTGGAGTTGTCATAACTATTATGGTTTGTTGTACGGGGTGGGTGCCTCCTGGTCCCTTTTAGGTGGCATGCGGGGCAGTGAGTATTATAACATTGCTTTTCGAGGACTGAAGAATGACACATCTCAAGGTGGAAGAATTTGCAAAAGATAGAACGACACACTCCTTTAGACTTCTATGTTCTCTTTCTACATTTGACTTATAGTAGGCTTTCTCAGAGGTACTAATTTCAGACAGATTTTGCATGCTTCCGTATTCAACTTTTCCAAACACTGATGAGGATTTAAGGTTCTTTATTTATTAAAATAAATTTCAAGTGAACTTATATTAAGAAAGAAAACACTATTTAGTTGGCATGGAGAAAAACAGGAAAAAACGAAAACACTGGGGTGGGGAAAAACTTCAGTGTAGCCGTCGTTCTTGTGAAAAACTGCACTGAATGTGACGATCCCAGGAACTGGAGGTTTGCAGGTGAAGAACAGAGCAAAATCCAAGGTATTGGAGCTAAGTGGTTCATATAAAAGATAAAAACTATTTCCTCTAGATGTAATTTTAAATTCCCAAGAAAATTTTATTCTTAATGATCATTAGGATTATTATTACCCCAAATAAACCCCACAAAACAAATAGTATAAACAGTATTTAGAAAGGGAAGATAATATGCAAGGAACTAGATGTAAGTATAAGTATAAGAGAATGACGAGAAGAGATGATAAATGGCGGCCAATAAACGATAAGTGGGAGTTCAGGAAGACGCATACTGAGAACATTTCAGAAAGGTTACTTGCATAATTGTATACGTTGCCAGGAAGGGCAGTGGCCGGCGGGCGAGTCGTGGTGTGGCTCAAAGAGGAGAAAAAACTCTAAATGGTTTTGAAGTCATAAATATGAATCAAAAAGCAATGGTAATAAAGAGAAATATTAAAGAGAAATAAAGGGAAAGAATGGTTGGCAGTGCGTCCAGCTGCTTAAGCTGCAGAAGAGACCATCACTCCCAGCTGGCTGTCGTACACGACACCCAACATACCTACCTCGGCGGCCACAGCATGGGGAGACCATCCTGATTCTGGGTGGAAGCTCCAACCCCCCAAAAAAACAGGCGGCCATAGCGGGGGCAGTCACAGTGAGCTATACATCACTACTGGTGGAGACTCGATCCTCCGTTTGCTAAACTCGAATTAACTAGAACAAACGGCTGTCACGACTGACGAGCGGGACTTCAGATCAGGAACTTCCTGACACCCACAAATATTAAATTATTACAGAATCACTGGGACACTGAAATAAATTTAAATGCAAATGTGATCTACATGGAATTTTCTACAGCATTTGACAAATGCCACCATGGAGTAGTAACTCCTGACATGGGATCAATATGTAACAAGGAGGGAAATATTCAGAATTCTACAAAAAAACACTGAATTGTTTACCCCAAGCAACCCAAAAAAGGAAGAGGTTTCCCTGTTGACTGCCTGGTCACTCAGCCTGTTGGTGCTAGTCACCAGTATACTCAAATAAAAATGCTAACCGGAGGTTCTTATCCTTTGAAAACGATAGCGAAATATACGTGAAAGTCACCTCAGTAGAAGACATGGGACAATGATAAAAATAAATCAGCAAACTAGATCTATCTCTAATTCTAACTTTCACTTTATTCTCTTTATATATTTCCCCCCTTCCCTTTCCCCCTCTTCTTGCCCTTTCTCTCTGTCTCTCTCCCCTCACAACTCTGTATTCTCGCTAGTAGCGGAGAAGACCTTTACAAATTACTACCGCTTACAAAGGCCACCAACAGACACTGTTCAGCACCAGGCCAGCAGCACCGCCCGCTAACGACCCTACTGCACAATTACGTCGTTCCTGGCAGCAGTGCCACTCTATTATTCGCTTTTCTCCTTAACCAGACAAAACGGCTTGGCTTAGCTTGGATGGTTAGGTCATG
>WNWK01009652.1:0-70000 GCA_009830355.1 Cherax destructor | reverse complement strand
GGTGGAAGTGGTGGTGGTAGTGGCAGTGGTGGTAGTGGTGGTAGTGGTGGTAGTGGTAGTGGTGGTGGTAGTGGTGGTGGTGGTGGGAGTTAACATTATAGATTTCCAATGAAGAAAATATAATTAATGTCAGATTTCAGAAGCTTCCTGGTAACTCAAGTTGCTGTTGTTGTTGTTGTTGTTGTTGTTGCTGTTGTTGTTGTTGCTGTTGTTATTGTTGTTGTTGCTTGTTCCTGATGTTTATATTGTTATTCATGTTATGCTAATACCACTGGAATTGTCTTTATTGTTGTTGATATATCTTTGATGAGTGTCGAGTGTTCCTCCTGAAGGCCAGGCTCGTCTGGTGTTGGCCTGGTCAACCAGGCTGTTGCTGTTGGTGGCCTGCTGCCCCAGATATCAATCATAACCTAGTTGATTTGACACTTACCTGCAGGGTATTCCGGGGGTCAACGCCCCTGCGGCCCAGTCCACCCGGTAGATCAGAGCCTGATCAACCAGACTGTTACTGCTGGCCGCACGCAGTCCAACATACGAACCACAGTCTCGCTGATCCGGCACCGACTGTCCAGCTCCCTCTTGAAGGCACCCAGGGGCCTACTGGTAATTCCCCTTATGGCTGGTGGGAGGCTGTTGAACAGTCTTGGGCCCCGGACACTTATTGTGTTTTCTCTTAGTGTACCAGTGGCGCCCCAGGGGGCATTTTGCACCGCCTGCTAAGTCTTTTGCTTTCGTTGGGAATAATTTCTGTGTGCAGATTAGGGACCAGTCCCTATAGGATTTTCCAAGTGTAGATTATGATATATCTCTCTCGCCTGCGCTCCAGTGAGTACAAGTCAAGTGCTTCCAGGCGTTCCCAGTAGTTAAGGTGTTTGAAGGAACTTATATGTGCAGAAAAGGTTCTCTGTACATTCTCTAGATCTGCAATTTCACCTGCCTTGAATGGGGATGGTAATATATAGCAGTATTCTAGCCTAGAGAGAACAAGTGATTTAAATTTAAAAAGGATCATCACTGGCTTGGCATCTCTTGTTTTGAACGCGGTGAAGATACTTGTCCAGTTTCCTCCTGAAGACTTCTACACTTGTTCCAGCAGTGTTTCTGATATCTTCTGGTAAGATGTTGATACAATGTTTCCTTATTGTGCCCACCGCACCACTGCTTTTCACTGGGCTTATTTTACATTTTATCCGCTCTCTCTCTCTACTTACTTTTACTTTCCCCGTACATATTATCATGTATTTCTCTCTCCTCCGCTCCAGCGAGTACTTGCTTAGGACTATGAGGCGCTTTAAGTAATTTAAACGTTTTATTGGCTCTGTGCAGACTGTAAATGATCTCCATTTCTATTCCAGCTCTGATATCTCTCATGCCCTGAACGGATCAGTCAACACCAAGCAATACTCTAGGCGAAAGAGCACAATTAATTTGAACAGTGTCACCACTGTCACTATTTCTCTTGTTCTGAAAGTATTTAATTCATCTTCCTGGCTGTCGTGACATTTGCCTTATTGTTTCTTTGAAAGAAAGGTCAGCTGATATTATTACAACCAGGTACTTCCTGTGTTTCTTTTATTCTTTTTGGTGAACTTCTTACGTTCTATACACACTCTTCTTTTTTTTTTTAATTCTTCATTCCTTCCGTAGGTAAAGAGTTGGAACTTGGCACCACTGAATGTCATGTTATTCTTCACTGTCCACTGAAGACTTTGTTTATATCTTCCTGAAATTTTTCTCTGCCTTTATTGCGTATTTTTTTTATGCTTATTTTGATATTCGCAAATGATGATACGAAACTACAGCGAATGGTTTCATCAATAAATGTACCGTCCACTATGATGATAAACAATAAAGGCACTGTCCACTGTGAAAATAAACAATAAAGGCACCAAGATCGTGCCTTGGGGTACTCTGCTGATTTTGTTCTGTTTACTAATACTCTTCTTGCACTATCTGTCAGAAAGTTTAATATCTATCTATCAACTTTCCCTGTTATACCTATCACCATCATTTCATGTCCCATCAGCCCATGATCACCTCCGTCAAATACCTTTGCAAAATCTGTGTGCAATTTGGTTATCTTTCAACACCTCCATAATTTGGTGTCACTGAAGGGAGACCTTTAACAGGTTGCCCGTTTTATTTTTAACACTTTGCCTTTGTTTTGCTCTTATCAAATTTTCAACACTTGGGTACGATAACGTGGACCAAATTCTTGGAACAATTAGCGTGTTCATGTGCCCTATGACCAAAGATGTTGTGCCTATTTGCAGTATTCTGGAATACCTTCGATGAGTTCTGAGAGTTTTTCTTATCCTCAGAACCCGGCCTTGGGCCAGGTTCATCTGGTGCTTGCCTGGTCAACCAGGCTGTTGCTTCTGGTTGTTCACTGACCGCGGAGCTTCAGATAAGGTGGAGTGAAATTCAGAAGTGAAGATGCAGAATTCGATGACTTAGCTGAATTTTTTTATTCCCATTGAATCCCGATAAATAAATTTCAGTTTACGTCTTGTGAACGACTTCAGTATTTAATGGGTGAGGCGTCTTAAGGCCAGGATAGTACCTAATAAGCGTCGTTCACGTGTGTGTTAAGGCCAGGATAGTACCTAATAAGCGTCGTTCACGTGCGTGTTAAGGCCAGGATAGTACCTAATAAGCGTCGTTCACGTGTGTCTTTAAGGCCAGGATAGTACCTAATAAGCGTCGTTCACGTGTGTCTTAAGGCCAGGATAGTACCAAATAAGCGTCGTTCACGTGTGTCTTAAGGCCAGGATAGTACCTAATAAGCGTCGTTCACGTGTGTCTTAAGGCCAGGATAGTACCTAATAAGCGTCGTTCACGTGTGTCTTTAAGGCCAGGATAGTACCTAATAAGCGTCGTTCACGTGTGTCTTTAAGGCCAGGATAGTACCTAATAAGCGTCGTTCACGTGTGTCTTAAGGCCAGGATAGTACCTAATAAGCGTCGTTCACGTGTGTCTTAAGGCCAGGATAGTACCTAATAAGCGTCGTTCACGTGTGTCTTAAGGCCAGGATAGTACCTAATAAGTTTCGTTCACGTGCAGGGAAATTTGTGCCAACATTAGTGCCAACATAATATTAACAATATATTTTTTATAATAAGGATGACAGCCCATAAGTTTGGGTTGAAAACCTTGCTGGAATCAAATCAATTACTCATGAATGCCTTTTCTGATCGCCTTCAAACTTTCACCACTAGTGGCCTTTATTAAAACACAGTTTGTCACTCGTTTTGAGATGTGTATTTTTAAATTTGACAATTTTATTAGCTAGTGAATGCCTCTTGTGATCAGCTTCAAACCCCAAATGGTCGTGTAACTTAACAAAGAGTATTTTTGTATGAGAGAGGGAGAGAGAGGAAGAGAGAGAGAGAGAGAGAGAGAGAGAGAGAGAGAGAGAGAGAGAGAGAGAGAGAGAGAGAGAGAGAGAGAGAGAGAGAGAGAGAGAGAGAGAGAGAGAGAGAGAGAGAGAGAGAGAGAGAGAGAGAGAGAGAGAGAGAGAGAGAGAGAGAGAGAGAGAGAGAGAGAGAGAGAGAGAAGTATAATTGGTGAAGGAGTGCATGACACGTGCAGATCAATATTGACATGCACTAACACCCCTCTCCCTTCCCTCCCCCACCGTGACAACTACTGCCCCACCCTCCCCTCCCCCACAGTCATATTATGGCACTTCCACACTCCCACCATAAGAATTCACCCCCATCCCCCCACGTCCATTCCATGAACCTTAAACACAATGCTTGAAGACAGCCCCAGTGTCTTACAGAAATCTCTCCAAGGACAGCCTGACACATTTCAACATTATATATGTAACCCATCCCGTGTGATGTGAATGTGTCATCCTGTGTAATATGTCATGTGTGATGTGAATATCATCCTGTGTAATATGTGTCATCCTGTGTGATGTGAATGTGTCCTCCTGTGTGATGTGAATGTGTCATTCTGTGTGATGTGAATGTGTCATCCTGTGTGATGTGAATGTGTCATCCTGTGTGATGTGAATGTGTCCTCCTGTGTGATGTGAATGTGTCATCCTCTGTGATGTGAATGTGTCATCCTGTGTGATGTGAATGTGTCATCCTGTGTGATGTGAATGTGTCATCCTGTGTGATGTGAATGTGTCATCCTGTGTGATGTGAATGTGTTATCCTGTGTGATGTGAATGTGTCATCCTGTGTGATGTGAATGTCATCCTGTGATGTGAATGTCATCCTGTGATGTGAATGTCATCCCGTGATGTGAATGTGTCATCCTGTGTGATGTGAATGTGTCATCCTGTGTGATGTCAATGTGTCATCCTGTGTGATGTGAATGTGTCATCCTGTGTGATGTGAATGTGTCATCCTGTGTGATGTGAATGTGTCATCCTGTGTGATGTGAATGTGTCATCCTGTGTGATGTGAATGTGTAATCCTGTGATGTGAATGTATCATCCTGTGTGATGTGAATGTGTCATCCTGCGTGATGTGAATGTGTCATCCTGTGTGATGTGAATGTGTCATCCTGTGTGATGTGAATGTGTCTTCCTGTGTGATGTCAATGTGTCATCCAGTGTGATGTGAATGTATCATCCTGTGTGATGTCAATGTGTCATCCAGTGTGATGTGAATGTGTCATCCTGTGTGATGTGAATATGTCATCCTGTGTGATGTGAATGTGTCATCCTGTGTGATGTGAATGTGTCATCCTGTGTGATGTGAATGTGTCATCCTGTGATGTGAATGTGTCATCCTGTGTGATGTGAATGTGTCATCCTGTGTGATGTGAATGTGTCATCCAGTGTGATGTGAATGTGTCATCCTGTGTGATGTGAATGTGTCATCCTGTGTGATGTGAATGTGTCCTCCTGTGTGATGTGAATGTGTCATCCTGTGTGATGTGAATGTGTCATCCTGTGTGATGTGAATGTGTCATCCTGTGATGTGAATGTGTCATCCTGTGATGTGAATGTGTCATCCTGTGTGATGTGAATGTGTCATCCTGTGATGTGAATGTGTCATCCTGTGATGTGAATGTGTCATCCTGTGATGTGAATGTGTCATCCTGTGATGTGAATGTGTCATCCTGTGTGATGTGAATGTGTCATCCTGTGTGATGTGAATGTGTCATCCTGTGATGTGAATGTGTCATCCTGTGATGTGAATTTGTCATCCTGTGTGATGTGAATGTGTCATCCTGTGTGATGTGAATGTGTCATCCTGTGATGTGAATGTGTCATCCTGTGATGTGAATGTGTCATCCTGTGATGTGAATGTGTCATCCCGTGTGTTGTGAATGTGTCATCCTGTGTGATGTGAATGTGTCATCCCGTGTGATGTGAATGGGTCCTCCTGTGTGATGTGAATGTGTCATCCTGTGATGTGAATGTGTCATCCTATGTGATGTGAATGTGTCATCCCGTGTGTTGTGAATGTGTCATCCTGTGTGATGTGAATGTGTCATCCTGTGTGATGTGAATGTGTCATCCTGCGATGTGAATGTATCATCTTGTGTGATGTGAATGTGTCATCCTGTGTGATGTGAATGTGTCATGCTGTGTGATGTGAATGTGTCATCCTGTGTGATGTGAATGTGTCATCCTGCGATGTGAATGTGTCATCCTGTGTGATGTGAATGTGTCATGCTGTGTGATGTGAATGTGTCATCCTGTGATGTGAATGTGTCATCCTGCGATGTGAATGTGTCATCCAGTGTGATGTGAATGTGTCATGCTGTGTGATGTGAATGTGTCATCCTGTGATGTGAATGTGTCATCCTGCGATGTGAATGTGTCATCCTGTGTGATGTGAATGTGTCATCCTGTGTGATGTGAATGTGTCATCCTGCGATGTGAATGTGTCATCCTGTGATGTGAATGTGTCATGCTGTGTGATGTGAATGTGTCATCCTGTGATGTGAATGTGTCATCCTGTGTCATGGTATCGCAGGAAACTGCAATACAACAAAGATAAGCTTAAAGAAGACCATCCCAGCCAGTATTTACAAGAGCAGTAATAACTGATGTAATATAATAAGGAAACCAGACTAAAAAATATATATCAGAAACAAGGTACTATTATTTTGAAGTCAAAAAAACAAAACAAAGCATAAAAAATATTCTTGGGATAGACATCCCACTAAACCTATCGGATGACATCCTTAGCATATGTAAGAAATCTTTAGGAACCTTAATAAAGAATCACTCGAGTACACAGCACCAACTTGCAGCCATCTCGAACACGAGTACATAATCAGAACAAGTATCAGACGTTCGCTACCAGATTTATTCCCGGAGCTGACAGACTAAGGGACGTGAACCTAACCTCACTGGGAGAGAGGAGAATCAGAAGAGATATAATCACGAAGTACAAGATGCTCAGAGGTACAGACATGGCAGACACAGAACCTCTCTAACATGGAAGGAACTGGATTAGAACTTTACGTCCCTATGGGACGTAAAGGAATTTCTAAATATGAAAATAATGAAGCTGGCTGAAGCAAGTCAGCTGATGATGGACGTGAAGACTGAAGGTAAACTCTATACCTGTTTTCAAAAGAGCTTGAGAGTCAAATGAATGTTAAAGAGTCGGGACGTAAGAGCTGGAGCTCGACTTCCATGAATAACAGGAGAGTACAGATAAACTGGTACACAGACTTAAAATACGAAACTAGTAGAACACCCACAAGTGTGAGAACACAGAGTACTGCAGACCCAACCATTTGCTGGAGGGCGTTCGTGCAAGACTCCCTCTCCCTCAGTCCCTGCCTCCCTCCCTCTCTGCCTCCCTCCCTCTCTGCCTCCCTCCCTCTCTGCCTCCCTCCCTCTCTGCCTCCCTCCTGTCTGCCTCCCTCTCTGCCTCCCTCCCTCCCCTCCCTCACTCAGACAGGCCATCAGGAAGAGACGGAAATTCCCAAGTAATAGTAAGTTCAGTTGTGCTGGAGGGAAACTTTTCAAGTTGCCGCAGCTACTGACTCATACTGAAACAAACGTTTCGCCAGCAAGTGGCTTCTTCAGTCCAATGATGAAGAGAAAGGTGGAAGATAAGGAGGAGTTTGAGGTAATCAGTCCCTCAGCCTGGAGTCGATGTCTTCAGTCCATCAGTCTTGATGGAGTCAACTATCAAAGAACAATCCTTCTGTCCCGTGTGTTGATGACACTTACCTGAGACATACCTGTGAGCGGCTTCCAGAGTGCTGCACCCACAGGGCCCAGACACCTCCAAGGGTCACAACAACAATGGTCAACGTACCTGCAAAGGAAAAAAAAATAATTGATACATTGAAAAAATTTTTTTATCTTAGTAAAGAACACAAAGGTACACACAAAAATTAGCTCTCCCAATACTGTAGGTACCTGGTTGAGTCTACCTGGCTGCAATGCCAATGACTGTGTGGGGCCAACACCAACAGCCTGACTGATCACCTTCGATATACCTTTGATGAGTTCCGAGAGTCTTTCTACCCCCAGGGCCATTATCCAGGAAGCCTGGTCTGGGACCTGGCCGCGGGGGGCAGTGACCCCCCATATTCGCCTACAGGTAAAGGACTGGATTATAAAACAAAGTGAAAGGTCTCCATACAGCAAAAGAGGAAGAATTTTGTGAAGTTTTTGACTATTAAGTCTTCGTATTTTTTTTGTGTTGCAGTGTGTGTGTGTGTGTGTGTGTGTGTGTGTGTGTGTGTGTGTGTGTGTGTGTGTGTGTGTGTGTGTGTGTGTGTGTGTGTGTTTTTTGACCTTCGGATTTCAAACAGGACTTCCGGTGGGACACGGATGGCAACATGTTCAGCGGGGATAACATGTTCAATGAGCGTAGCCTGGTGTTCAACGAGGGCAACGCGGTGTTCAACGGGGGTAACGCGGTGTTCAACAGGGGTAACGCGATGGTCAACGAGGGTAACGCGGTGTTCAACGAGGGTAATTCTTAGCTGCTCCGCTGTGCAATGATGTTTTCGGGAATCAACGCCCCCACGGCCAGGTCCTAGACCAGGTGGATCAAGGACTAAGTCAACTTACGAACAAAGAAGGATACACTATAATCTACGTCTGGACAATTCTAAAAGTTTAGCCCCAAATCTGCACACAGTAATCGTTCCACATGAAAGTCAAAGGCTTGGCAAGGGTGCAGAATACTCCCAAATATAAAGGACGGGTGCAGTAAGTACACTAAGGTGAAACCTCAATAAGTGTAAGGGACCCAGACTTTTCAATGCCGTACCTTCTCCGGGGAGAATCTCGACTTTTCCCTGAGGTACGTTTATTGTCTTCTCTAAGGATGAGGGTCCCCCTATATATATATATATATATATATATATATATATATATATATATATATATATATATATATGGGGATTACCAACAGACGAGTTTCTGGTCAGTTTACATTTAGCTGGAATTCCTTGCCATCCACAGGAAGGAATGGTCTGGGACCGAACACTCTGAAGTTAGACCCTAGGTAGGTAAGTAGGCCCCATGTAAGAGCCTTGTTAGACTGGAATCAAAGCAGTAGTGGACTCATGGAAGCAACAGGTGCTAAATCTAACAACCCCAGCACAACTTACAATGCATTATCACCTTCCTGTATTTGCATACGGTGGTCTCCTGACTGAGTCAAATGCCATGTTTACAACTTTCACGGGGACTCGTGTAAAGGATTATTCTGACAACGAAATATGGATTCCTGGCTTCAACTTTAGATAGGCTAAAAAAATGACAACAAAACGGGATTGGTTGGGGTGTAAGTTGGAGAGTCACCCACATGTATTGAGCCACCACACCACAGATGATGTAGTTCAGGTTTTGGAGGTTGAAACTGAAGATGAGGATGTAGTGGTTGTAGATGTATATACACCAGCACAAACAAGCTCCCAGCAATTCAGAAACAGGGGAAATCAAACACTGCTTGAGAACCTATCAAACTCGGCCCTGAATATCTTGTTGCTTGGTGCTTTTACTATGAGAGATCTGAAAGGATATATTATACCAAGGAGTTTAATCAAACCACGGAACGGGTGAGACTTCAACCCATGACAAGGGACTCATAAAAGTCCAGGCCTAGTGGTTTACGAACCTGTAATTTTCCGACCCACCAGCCATAGGTTCAAACCCTACCCGTTCGGAAAAGTTTCGAGAGTTTAACTACTCTTGGAGCCCGGCCATGGACCAGGCTCGTTGTTTTGTTTGAAACTGCCATTATGAATCCTTGAGTCAATGATTCTAACAGCAGTCAGTGAGCAACTGACTCCAGGCTGGGGTGCAGACGCTGCACTTCCAGAAGACAGCACCAACAACCTGGTCAGGTCATCCACTGGAACGTCCGGTCTGGGACCCTGTCGCCAGGGTATTTGCCCTCGCCAGGGTATTTGCCCTCCAAGTAGGTACCTCGTCTGCTAGTAAGGGACAGGTCATGCCAGACTCCTAAGAGAGTCAAGACATTACAACCTACAAAATGCCTTCCTTGATTCTGCCGCTAAATTCATTTTAAGAATTTACTGCGTATATGGTTTAACGATATGCGTTATATAATGTGTTTTTATCTGTTTGGAAGCGAGAGAAAAGAAGAGGAGAGAGAGACAAGTAAACACAGAGAGACAGAGACATACACAGACAGAGACACACATACACAGAGACACATACACAGACAGAGACACACATACACAGACAGAGACACACATACACAGACACACATACACAGACAGAGACACACATACACAGACAGAGACACATACACAGACAGACATATACAGACAGACAGACAGATACATGATGAAATTAAGACACATGTGCAACATCTGGGTATCTTTATTGTAGACGTTTCGCCACTGTGGCGAAACGTCTACAATAAAGATACACAGATGTTGCACATGTGTCTTAATTTCATCTTGCCGGTATTGTATACTATTCTTGTACAGACAGATACATACAAAGACAGACACACATACACAGAGAGACAGACAGATACATACAGAGACAGACCAATGTAATTTAAAGCAAATTATCACTGTGTCCTTATTCTAGGATAACCCAAAATGACTGTGGTATTAATGGTATTACATTACAGCTTATTCAACAGGAGGGTAATTACGAGGGCAAACTCCACTAAGAGGATTACATACTTAAACCTGTTAGTGATAACCTAAACCTCTTTATTAATCGCCACTGCTGACACAAACGATGCAGTTTATTTCAAAACAAAACTCAGGCTAGTAAAACTAGTTTGAGAGCGGACCGCGGGGGCGATTACCCCCAGAACCAATGATAGATGTTAGAGCATGGAATCAACACACAAGTTTCTGACAAGCATTACAAACAAGAATAAGTATACATCACTTGATGAACAGCAGTACCGGTACCAGTAGCGTTTATGCAGTAGTATATACCTCTCTCTCGCTCAGGTATTTATATATATATATATATATATATATGTATATATATATATATATATATATATATATATATATATATATATATATATATATATATATATATATATATATATATATATATATATATATATATATATATATATATATATACCTTTGATATACCTTTGAAGAGTTTCGAGAGTTTATCTACTCTCTGAGCCCGGCCATGGGCCAGGCTCGTCTGGTGCTTGCCTGGTCAACCAGGCTGTTGCTGCTGGAGGCCCGCTGCCCCACATATCCATCACAGCCTGGTTGATCTGGCACCTGGTGAAGATATTTGTCCAGTTTCCTCTTGAAGGCTTCTACACTGGTTCCAGCCGTGTTTTGGATATCTTCTGGTAAGATGTTGAATAGTCTGGGACCCCGGATGTTAATACAGTGCTCCCGTATTGTCCCACCGCACCCCTGCTCCTCACTGGGTTTATTTTACACTTTCTCCCATATCTCTCACTCCAGTATGTTGTTATGGCAGTGTGCAGATTTGGGACCAGGCCCTCAAATACTTTCCAAGTATATATTATCATGTATCTCTCTCTCCTCCGCTCCAATGAGTACATGTTCAAGACTTGAAGGCGTTCCCAATAATTTAGATGTTTCAATGGCTCAATGTGAGCCGTAAACGATCTCTGAATTTGTTCCAGCTCTGATATTTCTTCTGCCCTGAACGGGGCCGTCAGCACTGAGCAGTATTCTAAGTGAGGGAGCACTAGCGATTTGAAGAGGGTCACCATACCTTTGATATACCTTTGAAGAGTTTCCAGAGTATCTACTCTCTGAGCCCGGCCATGGGCCAGGCTCGTCTGGTGCTTGCCTGGTCAACCAGGCTGTTGCTGCTGGAGGCATTATTTCGGCATTATTTCCCTTGTTTTGAAAGTTCTCAATACCCACCCCGTCATCTTCCTGGCTGTTGTGATCTTTGTCTTGTTATGGTCTTTAAAAGACAGATCAGCAGACATAATTATTCCCAAGTCCTTTACGTGTTCCTTTCGTTCTATGTGGTGACCCTCTTGCGTTTTGTATACCTTTGATATACCTTTGAAGAGTTTCGAGAGTATCTACTCTCTGAGCCCGGCCATGGGCCAGGCTCGTCTGGTGCTTGCCTGGTCAACCAGGCTGTTGCTGCTGGAGGCCCGCTGCCCCACATATCCATCACAGCCTGGTTGATCTGGCACCTAGTGTTCCTTTTGAGTTCTTCATTTTTTCCATACCTAAGCAGCTGAAACTTATCACCATTGAACGTCATGTTGTTCTCCACTGCCCATTGGAAGACCCTGCTTATGTCCTCCTGTAATTTTTCAGTGTCCTCTACCGTAGTGACTTTCATGCTTATTTTAGTGTCATCTGCAAATGATGATACAAAAGTGTGCTGGGTGTTTTTATCTATGTCTGCTATGAGGATGAGAAACAGCAGAGGTGCCAGGACAGTGCCTTGGGCACTGAGCTTTTGACCTCGCTGATGCTGGATCTTGCCCTGTTCACTACTACTTTTTGTGTTCTGTGTGTTAGGAACTCAAATATCCATCTGCCTACCTTCCCCGTAATGCCTATGACCCTCATTTTGTGCGCTATCACTCCATGATCGCATTTGTCAAACGCCTTTGCAAAATCTGTGTAAATCACACCTGCGTTTTGGTCGTCCTCCAATGCCTCCGTAATTCTGTCATAATGGTTCAGCAGCTGTGACAGGCATGATCGTCCCGCTCTAAAGCCATGCTGGTTCGGGTTATGTTGGTTGTGCTGGTCCATGAACTTTGTAATCTGCCGTCTCATCACTCTTTCAAAGATTTTTATGATGTGAGAAGTGAGGGCTACTGGTCTGTAATTTTTAGCTAGTGTTCTACTACCTCCCATTAGGTGAGTACATAAACATTGACATTTATCCCCATAACGAAAATTAAAGATATGACTGTTTACCTCAGCAAGGCTGTTGTTGAGTTCATCACTGGTCTGCAGTTTTACGGCTCACTGGCCATGGGTTCGACCCCCACCCGTTCCGTGGTTCATCACTTTCCTTGTGGTTGTGATAGTAACACTTGTTATAATCCTCCAAGATAAGTTCTGACACTGTTACTCTAAATCCCTCACAGTAACCAACCATAAACGGGGCTGTTAAGCAGAATAATATTCCCATCTAGGGGCAAACTATATACTAGCTTCAGGAAAGCAGCAACAGTCAAGTTGATCATTAATTCACCCTTCACCTTGCATGTGTGGGGGGGGGATGCAAGCTGTTATCCACCCACTACCAGTAAACTAACACAGATATCCAATGCCTTTTAGGTCGAAGATCTGGCATATATATTGAGGTGAATGAGCCATAAGAGAGGTTGCTAAGAGGATGTCTGCTGTTAAGGCTGAGAGTAGCCTCTTAACAGAGGGTAAAACCACCTTTAACTGAGCTAATTATGAGAGTAATCTTAATCACACTCCTCAAGGAAGCAGTAATTACAGTAGGTGACCTTATTTAACCTTAGTATGTGGGTCTGCTGTATGTACTCACCCAGTTGTGTTTACAAGGGTCGAGGCATGGCTCCTGCCTCTTCCTCTTAACAAGACAGGCAGCAGGGTGGTGCACCTGAAAGACAGTTCCTTGATGCTAGTGAGGGAGGGCTCTTGATCCAAAGCTCCAATTCCTTGAATCAAGTCTTGAGTGCCTTCCACTCCCGGAGGCACTGTATAACCCCTACGGGTTTAGTGCTCTCCCATGAATGTAGTAGTAGTAATAATAATAGTAGGGTATCGTCTGGTACCATCGTCAGGTGCCATAGTCAGGTGCCATCGTCGGGTACCATCGTCAGATACCATCAGGTGCCATCGTCAGGTACCATCGTCAGATACCATCGTCAGGTGCCATCGCCAGGTACCATCGTCAGGTACCATCGTCAGGTACCATCATCAAATACCATTAGGTGCCGTCATCAGGTGCCATCGTCAGGTACCATCGTTAGATACGGTACCATCGTCAGGCACCATCGTCAGGTGCCATCGTCAGGTACCATCGTCAGGTACCATCGTCTGGTACCATCATCAGATACCATCAGGTGCCATCGTCAGGTACCATCGTCAGGTACCATCGTCAGGTACCATCGTCAGGTGCCATCGCCAGGTACCATCGTCAGGTACCATCGTCAGGTACTTTTAGTGAATCTGTAGACTATATGCTATATATCTGTATACAGGAATAAAGATACCTAGCTTTGTTGCTGTCTCAGCCCTTCTGCAGCAGCACCCAGACTCCTCCTCCAACGTGAAACAGGTATTCTACAGCTTGTAGCTGATGAGGGAAGCGTAATTGTGAGAATAATTGCCCCAAAGGAGTGTTATATCAGCATATCATTCAGTAACTGAATGCTGACTCAACTTACGTTTTTGGGCTCAATGGCCCTCAGATGACGGGGGATACCAGCTACCTGCTGCGCAGCCGACCTAACTAGTACCATAACTAGACTTACTGGGGTTATATGTATCGAACTCTCAAGTGTCACCCCGATATCCGTTGTCTTGATTGAAGTCGTAGTGTCTTACGGTGCACTGTTTGTCTTTGAAGATTGTTCGCAACACTGTACACTACACTGTTCTCCAATATTTGTCCTTTACTTCGCGGTAATTTCTCAACATAGTTCTACAACGAATTGTTGAGATTGTCAGTGCGAAACGTGCGGATCACTAGTGTCCTTTGTTATCCCGGCGTTTATGGTTCCCCTGGCAGGTTCTAAAGCAATCTGACCGCCCCTGGAGCCGCTTCGCCCTGAGCGCGCCTCCCTTACAAAGAATATGCTGAATTCAACGTTATTTCTCATCCTTGCTAAACACTGCAACAGAATGTGTTACAAATGATAGATTTTCTGAACTTCAGACTTATCCAGTGTTTTAAGATAGTCTCAACTTGGAAATAAAGTGATGCAGGGTTTTCTGTACTTTCCCTGCAACGGTAGTCATTTTCCTCTCGTTAACCCACACTATGGTTGCAACACTGGTGTCTCTTGCAAGGAGAGTGGCGTGACTATGACGCTGGTACAGCATCTGGAATCAATTACTGATCATGCGGAAGCAACGCCATTTGCCCCTTCTGAGAGGGTTAGGTTCCTCAGGGGCTGATACGCCTCTTTCTGGAGAAATTTTCTCCACAGGTACCCTCGTCAGGTATCATCGTCAGGTAGCCTCGTCAGGTACCATCGTCAGGTACGATCGTCAGGTATTATCGTACTCTCGTATGAATATGAAACAGTACTCTCTTAAATGCTTTGCACTCTGGTAGGATTGATTTTTTGGTCCTCAGGGATATGTGGGACGGAATGTTAATGTAGACTTTGAAGGTATATCCAAAAAAAATAGGAAAATATCCAGAAAACTAGGAAAATATCCAGAAAAACTAGGAAAATATGTAGAAAACTAGGAAAATATCTAGAAAAACTAGGAAAATAACCAGAAAACAAGTAAAATATCCAAAGTCTCTCTCTCTTATATATAGTTGTGACACCATCCCCAGCAAGGTCTATGTTGTCAGTCAGTAACAATGAGAAGACACAGCGAGCCTCCAAGCCACAGAAGACACAGCGAGCCTTCAAGCCACAGAAGACACAGCGAGCCTCCAAGCCACAGAAGACACAGCGAGCATCCAAGCCACAGAAGACACAGCGAGCCTCCAAGCCACAGAAGACACAGCGAGCCTCCAAGCCACAGAAGACACAGCGAGCCTCCAAGCCACAGAAGACACAGCGAGCCTCCAAGCCACAGAAGACACAGCGAGCCTCCAAGCCACAGAAGACACAGCAAGCCTCCAAGCCACAGAAGACACAGCGAGCCTCCAAGCCACAGAAGACACAGCGAGCCTCCAAGCCACAGAAGACACAGCGAGCTCCAAGCCACAGAAGACACAGCGAGCCTCCAAGCCACAGAAGACACAGCGAGCCTCCAAGCCACAGAAGACACAGGAGCTAGACAGAGCCTCAAGCCACAGAAGAGCACAGACGAGCCTCCAAGCCAGAAGAACAGGAGCCTCAAGCCACAGAAGACACAGGAGCCTCCAAGCCACAGAAGACACAGCGAGCCTCAAGCCACAGAAGACACAGGAGCCTCAAGCCACAGAGACACAGGAGCCTCAAGCCACAGAAGACCACAGAGCCTCAAGCCACAGAAGACACAGGAGCCTCCAAGCCACAGAAGACACAGCGAGCCTCAAGCCACAGAGACACAGCGAGCCTCAAGCCACAGAAGACACAGCGAGCCTCCAAGCCACAGAAGACACAGCGAGCCTCCAAGCCACAGAAGACACAGCGAGCCTCCAAGCCACAGGAACAGGAGCCTCAAGCCACAGAAGACAGGAGCCTCAAGCCACAGAGCAAGACACAGCGAGCCTCCAAGCCACAGAAGACACAGGAGCCTCCAAGCCACAGAAGACACAGCGAGCCTCAAGCCACAGAAGACACAGCGAGCCTCAAGCACAGCGCCTCCAAGCCAGAAGACACAGCGAGCCTCCAAGCCACAGAAGACACAGCAGCCAGAGCCAAGAAGACACAGCGGCCTCCAAGCCACAGAAGACACAGCGAGCCTCCAAGCCACAGAAGACACAGCGAGCCTCCAAGCCACAGAAGACACAGCGAGCCTCCAAGCCACAGAAGACACAGCGAGCCTCAAGCCACAGAAGACACAGCGAGCCTCCAAGCCACAGAAGACACAGCGAGCCTCCAAGCCACAGAAGACACAGCTGACGGCCTCCAAGCCACAGAAGACACAGCGAGCCTCCAAGCCACAGAAGACACAGTGAGCCTCCAAGCCACAGAAGACACAGCGAGCCTCCAAGCCACAGAAGACACAGCGAGCCTCCAAGCCACAGAAGACACAGCGAGCCTCCAAGCCACAGAAGACACAGGAGCCTCCAAGCCACAGAAGACACAGCGAGCCTCAAGCCACAGAAGACACAGCGAGCCTCCAAGCCACAGAAGACACAGCGAGCCTCCAAGCCACAGAAGACACAGCGAGCCTCAAGCCACAGAAGACACAGCGAGCCTCCAAGCCACAGAAGACACAGCGAGCCTCCAAGCCACAGAAGACACAGCGAGCCTCCAAGCCACAGAAGACACAGCGAGCCTCCAAGCCACAGAAGACACAGCGAGCCTCCAAGCCACAGAAGACACAGCGAGCCTCCAAGCCACAGAAGACACAGCGAGCCTCAAGCACAGAAGACACAGCGAGCCTCAAGCCACAGAAGACACAGCGAGCCTCCAAGCCACAGAAGACACAGCGAGCCTCCAAGCCACAGAAGACACAGCGAGCCTCCAAGCCACAGAAGGACCTGACAGGCGAGCCCCCAAGCCACAGAAGACACAGCGAGCCTCCAAGCCACAGAAGACACAGCGAGCCTCCAAGCCACAGAAGACACAGCGAGCCTCCAAGCCACAGAAGACACAGCGAGCCTCCAAGCCACAGAAGACACAGCGAGCCTCCAAGCCACAGAAGACACAGCGAGCCTCCAAGCCACAGAAGACACAGCGAGCCTCCAAGCCACAGAAGACACAGCGAGCCTCCAAGCCACAGAAGACACAGCGAGCCTCCAAGCCACAGAAGACACAGCAGCCTCAAGCCACAGAAGACACAGCGAGCCTCCAAGCCACAGAAGACACAGCAGCCTCAAGCCACAGAAGACACAGCGAGCCTCAAGCCACAGAAGACCAGCAGAGCCTCAAGCCACAGAAGACACAGCAGCCCCCAAGCCACAGAAGACACAGCGAGCCTCCAAGCCACAGAAGACACAGCGAGCCTCCAAGCCACAGAAGACACAGCAAGCCTCCAAGCTGATATAAGCCAAGACGAAGGCGGCTCTTGAACACTAGTCTTTCATGGTGTCTTTAAGAGGGTACTCGACAGATTCCTCAAAACAATTCTTGATCAACCGTATCACTGCTACCCATCACTGTCAGAGACACAAGCTTCAGATCACTGCTACCCATCACTGCCAGACACTAGCTTCAGATCACTGCTACCCATCACTGTCAGAGACACAAGCTTCAGATCACTGCTACCCATCACTGCCAGACACTAGCTTCAGATCACTGCTACCCATCACTGTCAGAGACACAAGCTTCAGATCACTGCTACCCATCACTGCCAGACACTAGCTTCAGATCACTGCTACCCATCACTGTCAGAGACACAAGCTTCAGATCACTGCTACCCATCACTGCCAGAGACACTTGCTTCAGATCACTGCTAACCATCACTGCCAGAGACACTTTCTTCAGATCACTGCTAACCATCACTGCCAGAGACACAAGCTTCAGATCACTGCTAACCATCACTGCCAGAGACACAAGCTTCAGATCACTGCTACTCATCACTGCCAGACACTAGCTTCAGATCACTGCTACTCATCACTGCCAGAGACAATATCTTCAGATCACTGCTAACCATCACTGCCAGACACTCAAGCCGCTGGTAGCAACGCCAAGTTGACCAGGAGGAGAAAAAAGGGGAGGAGGAGGAAGAGAAAAAGAAGGAGGAGGAGAAAGAGAAGAGAAAGGAGAACAAAGAAAAGGTAGGAAGACAGAAAGGAGTTGGAAGTAAGAGATAAACAAAAAAAATGTGGTAAGGAAAGAAAGAAAAAGAAAGAGAAACGCGAAGAAATCCCCCCACAAAGAACATAAAACAAACATAAAAACGTTGTGGGTAATGTTTACACCATTGTGTTCCATCAGTGACCTTGGCTTGGGCTTCAACTTACGGTGTCAGCTCGCAACACCGCACAAGTTATGGATCTATAAAGAAGAACTTTTACGACTACGCCCATCTTAAACACCACAAATGTTAAGATTCGCTGCTCAAGACTCTCTCCCAAGACAGTTCCATCTTGGAGCAGCAACTCTAGTCTTAAGGTATTTCCCATCTCACATTAGTAACATATATCCTGGCCAATAATTCTTATCTCTGGCCAACAATTCCTATCCCTGGCTAATAATTCTTATCCATGGCCAACAATTCTTATCCCTGACCAACAAGTCACATCCCTGGTCAACAATTCATATATCTGGCCAGGTTCTCAGCCCTGGCCAACAATTCTTATCTCTGGCCAACAATTTCAGGTTTCTGGCCACATCTCCGCGAGGATGAAAATGCTTTAATTCAGTTTTTTCAGGAGGCGAAGCAATTTGGGGCGTTTTGTGGGGAGCAACTTTTGTAGTGGGGGCTGTTAGGACAGCAGGGTGATTGATGGGTTGTGGGGGTGGGAGAGGGAAGGGGGAAGGGAAAGAAGGGAAGGGAAGAAGGGAAGGGAAGACAGAGGAAACAGAAGGGAGAGAGGTAACAGGAGGGTGAAGGGAATAAGAGAGAGATAAATAAAAGGGAGGAAGGAACAAAAGTGAGATGTACTAGAAGGAAGGAGGAAATAGAAGAGGGAAGATAAAAGGAAGTGAGAATATAAAAGACGAAATAAAAGAGCAAAGGGAACAGAATATAAAAGAGACGACGAGGGAATTTAAGTGAAATAAGAAAAAAAAATAAGATAAGAGGATGGAAAAAAAAGGCAGCGGTCAGGTTTACAAAAGACCTTTTTTAATAACATAAGATTCAACACAACCAAACTCATTACCACTCAACTTGGAAGCCAAAGAGAGTGCAGCCATGCACTCTGCCTAGGTCCTGACTCGTGGAAACACCAGAGTCGACCTTGTAGCGACCAGCGAAGATACGGGGCCAGGAGCTATGAAGCGACCCCTGCAACTACACGCATATACAACAGGCCTAGTATCTAATCGACATGTGCCTAGGACAAACACACGTACTTTAAATATCTTCCGGAGATGGAGTCGACACAAGAATCATCCCACAGTCATTAAAAAAAACACAGGTATTGTTTCAATACACGAAGGTGGCAGTAAAATATTCGCAAAAAAAACTGAAGTCTCACATTATGAAATCTCTGAAAGAGATTTAAGAGGGAAGACTGCTAAACAAGCAGATTCACAACAACTGCACAATCCAGAGCGACGGGTTTAGAGCCCTCACAACTACTGGGTCATTGCAACATGCACCTGGATGCAATGAAAGACAAATAGAATGCAGATGTAGCATACACAGACTTTGCAAAAGCCTCTGACAAGTGCAATCATGGTGCAATAGTGCACTTTAAAATACATGCTAAAGGAATATCTTGGCAGATGGATATTTAATATTCAAGAAGATACAGACTTTGGTTACAATCAGTTTCAAATAACATGTAAGGAGGTTTCATATTATTGTATACAACACCGACAAGTTGGTAAGACATATATGAAGCACATGGGTAGTATGGTTTCACCTGCACAAGAGGCTTCCTCAGTCTAAATACAGGTGAAATATGGAAGCAGTAGAGGAAGTTTGACGTGATCAGTCCATCGCCCTCAGTGTGAGGTGGTCAGTCCCTCGAGCCTCAAGCATAGGAATGCGGCCAGATCTTGTGTGCTAGAGGTGAGATGAAGAAGCTGGAATTGACGTCACAGGTGAACGTAACAAATGTGTTTTATTGATCAACATGTAAGTATTGTATACCATAATACGATACTTGCCTGACACAGCAACATATGGGATCTTGGTACATGGGAAGTCTTCTGCAACTCCTTTGTTAAACATCTGTTTCCTATGACTTACTTCCACTAGTGGGCCACGCACACCTGTGACGGCAACTGCAGCTGCTTCACCTCACCTCAACTCTAATATATAAGGTCTGGCCACTTGCCTATACTTTAGGCTTGAGGGCCTGACCACCTCCCACCGAGGCTGACGGACTGATCTACTGCTTCCAGTTTTCACCTCTACTTCGACTGAAGAAGACTGTTTTGCAAGCGAAACGTTTTGGCAATAAAATTACTCATGCTGCAAATGCTTCTTATTTCTCAGGGTAAGAGGTTTGCCTGTTAAGGAGCAGCTCATTTGCACTGAGTTACTTAACACCACCAACGAGGTAGTCAAAGTCTTAGCACTTAAAATTCAAAATAAAACTCTAATTTCTGTACTTGTATATAAACCACCAGATACAACTTCCCAGCAGTTCCAGGAGCAACTTTTGGAAATCTAACACTGTCTTGAAAATCTACCAAACCAGGCCCTAAACGTTCCATTGTTTGGTGACTTCAACGTAAAACATCTGAAACGTAAGAATGTTTTAAGGACTGTAACAGAAGAGACATCCACAAGAGCCAGTTCAACCAACACTTTCACCCAAGTGAATTGTAACACTCTGTAATAAATTCGCTTTAAGACAGCAAATAGCAGAACCGACGTGGCCACAAACTATCCTTAACATGGTATTTACAAATAATGAAGACATGGTCATGATGTGTCGAAGACAGCTAACTCAGACCACAGCCTGGGTCTCATACACATTGGTCAATGAAAACCTAACACGATCAGTCATGCCTGGAGTATACCTGGAGAGAGTTTCCGGGGTCAACGCCCCCGCGGCCCGGTCTGTGAGCAGACCTCTAAGGATATTTTCAACAAGTTCAATTTCGATAATAAGAACATCAACTGGGATCAAATCAATCATGACCTCACTGAAATAGGCTGGAAAGACGATGTGACTGACATGGATTTAAACCAGTATCTCGAGAAAATGAGCTCATTTTCACTTTAATCATGTTCCAGACACTTAACTTTACAAAAAAAGCAACAGAGGAGCTAGTTAGAAAGAGAGGTGTTAAGTAGCTCGGGCAATCATCCTGACGGACGTTATGGTATACCTCTAATGAGTTCCCAGAGCTTTTCTACTCCCGGAGCCCAACCATGACCCAGGCTCCGAGAGGCCAGGCTCCGGGATGCTATCTCCAAGAGGCCAGACTCCAGGAGGCAAGACTCCGGGAGGCCAGGCTCCGTGGTCCTAGATTCCGGGGTTGACGTGGTAGTGAGCATGTTTTCATACACCTTTCCTGCAGTGGGTCTGTCCCAGCACCACAGCTGGTTTTGACACTAGAGTATACTGAGACTCTCCCAAGCAGTAAAGACCATACCTCATCTGGGGTCTTGTACCCCTGCTACTGCATCCAGGTCGTCTAGAAAAATTTGCTGTACTAGCTAGTGCGGTGCCACGGAGGAGGATAAGAAACCTGACATGACAATTTGGAGACTCTACGTATACCCAGTCTGACTGGAAGCAAGCTTTGCATCCACTATTTGTCTTCAAGGGAAAGAAAGGTTCAGGATACTTTCTAATATGGACTTCAGGAGGACGTGTGATATTCCTAGTTTGGGACTAGTGAAGCCTGGGAAGCTTCATGGGAAATAGGTGAGCTGTGGGAGAGACAAGCATCTGGTGAGTAAGTAGAACACATCATGTGCATCAATTTTTCCAATACTGCTTCAATCTTCCTGAAGCTGAATTTTTTTATCTAGAACCTGGTCGATGGCGTTGGACCGAGAGGGGCACCAAGGAGAGCACTGTCAGCTTGATCATTATACCTTTGATGAATTCCGAGAGTTTTGTAATCCCAGAGCCGGGCCATGGGCCGACAATGGTTGACACTGAGTTACCGTTGAGTGGCTTAAGGGCTACTAGTGTGGGACTACAGCCACTGAAGGCTACTTCATCAGCTACATGAGGGATGATGCCCGGGTCTACCTACCTGGACTCTACCTGCAGAATGCTTGAGGGTTAATGTCTTAGCGGCACGGTCCCAGACCAGGCCTCCCGGTGGATGTCCTGATCAACCATTTTGTTGGTGTTAGTCGCACGAAGTCTAACATATAAATACCAGCTGACCTGTATGGCCCACAAAGTCTCCTGCAATTTCCTATACTTTTACCTGCTTATCAGAAATAGCGAACAAGCCAGAAAGCATAATAAAATACAAACAATCAGGTAGATGAAAGAAAAATAGACGTAAACAATAGAGAAAGAGAGAGAGAGAGAGAGAGAGAGAGAGAGAGAGAGAGAGAGAGAGAGAGAGAGAGAAACAGCAGCAGCAGAGAAGGGTGATGGGTGTTAACACTCAGAACACATCAAGGAAAGGTAATTTACAGAATACTGCCTGAGTCTATGTGAGGTGCAGTTAATATTTTGCTGGAGTTTCTTGGGTGTGAGAGTTGTAGTGAGTGGAGTGGTGAGGGTGTGGTCTTCAATAATACAGTGAGGGTTGTACCTGCATGGAACTTTGATCCTGCCTTCCTTATTTCCCTCTCTCTCTTTTACACAGGGTTTTACAAGGTTAGGTTAAGGGTTCCTAACTTTATTTACAAGCTAAGAGCTGTACCTACAGCAGCTCATTTGAAAAACTTTTGTAGTTATGAGATAAACAGATAGGAAACAGGATGAAGTTGGGGGGCCATCTGTCTCTGTGTGTCTCTCTCTCCTCACCTCCATTTTCCCCCTTTCCTATCCCCCTCTCAAACCCCCTGTCTTGCCCACTTCCCTCCGTCATTCAGTTACCTATCACTGATAACATTAAAGTCTAAATGGCCGCTCATAAATTCATTTAACTCAGCAAGTGACCAAATAAGCCATATAACCCACCCTCCCGGCCAGCAACATGAAACCTGCCACAGTGTACATAACTTGCATTAAGTCACAAATCGTGAGTTACATGCACTTTACAAGTGCACTTTATGTTAACAGAGTGCACGCACACACTTAAAAGGTGACATCATCGTTCGTGATGAATAGAATTATGTTTCGTTGTTAGTGAATTGTGTGGCTGTGTGCAGTATTGTGGCCTAAAACTATGGAGCAGTCTGCAACTGTAATTCAGTGGTAGGTACCTGAAGTGTACTATTCCTTGCAGTGGTGCGAGTAGTTTTATTTTATCGGGAGCTTTTGCTCACATGATCGACGCCTTCCGCTGGCTTACCGGTTTTCACTATATATATATATATATATATATATATATATATATATATATATATATATATATATATATATATATATATATATATATATATAAGGTGTATTTATTGTAACTGTGTTGAATCCTAGCTCGTAACCATTATATCCTGGCTTGTAACTGTTGTATCCTGGCTTGTAACTGCTGTATCCTGGCTTGTAACTGCTGTATCCTGGCTTGTAACTGCTGTATCCTGGCTTGTAACGGCTGTACCCTGGCTTGTAACTGTTGTATTTGTAGTATATTTTGCAGTCAGATATATGTTTTGATATATATTTGACTTGTGATAATAATATGTTGAGTTGAAGGTGTTAAGCGAGGAGAGAGACTCATCATATCTTGTAAGTTCTATCCCACTGAGCTAATCTTCAGCTGATATACAACAAATTCAGTGACAGTGATAATCCTCGTCAATCAACTAATACACCACAACAAATGATGTCATTTGTGTACTGTAATACTCGTCAGTTGGTCCACTATAGCAGACCCCTCGCCCTGACATAGGGTCCAGACCACTTCAACCTGGGAATTAGGTGTCAGCAAGTGGCGCCACGATGATGTATGAGGCAGAGGTAGACTCTAAACTATCTGTAAGAGCACCTGTCTGGGGAATCATCCAGTTGTACTTGGGAATTAACACAAGAGATACCATCAAGGAGTGTGATCGAGGTGGGGTGTTCAGGTGTGTAAATATCAAGAATGTGGCATGTCTGGCATGACCCCACACCCGTCCACCACACCTGCAACACCCCACTCTTACACAACACTAACACACACACCTCAACACCTCCCACACCCGTCCACCACACCTGCACCACTCCACTCTTACACAACACTAACACACACACCTCAACACCTCCCACACCCGTCCACCACACCTGCAACACCCCACTCTTACACAACACTAACATACACACCTCAACACCTCCCACACCCGTCCACCACATCTGCAACACCCCACTCATACATAACACTAACACACACACCTCAACACCTTCCACACCCGTCCACCACACCTGCAACACTCCACTCTTACACAACACTAACACACACACCTCAACACCTCCCACACCCGTCCACCACACCTGCAACACTCCACTCTTACACAACACTAACACACACACCTCAACACCTCCCACACCCGTCCACCAAATCTGCAACACCCCACTCATACATAACACTAACACACACACCTCAACACCTTCCACACCCGTCCACCACACCTGCAACACTCCACTCTTACATAACACTAACACACACACCTCAACACCTCCCACACCCGTCCACCACACCAGCAACACTTATGTTTACTGCTGTTTCAGGAGTTTTCCTATATCCTAGGACCCCTCTGTTGACTTCCCGGTCAACCAGGCTGTTGGTTTCAGCCGCACTCATTAGGAATATTTTGCACCGTCTACCAAGTTAGTTGCTTTCTCTGTGCGAAAATGTGGGAACAGTCACTCTAGAATTTCCCAGTTGTAAATTATGATACATCTTTATCGCCTATGTTGCAAGGAATACAATTAGAGGGTCTTCAATCGTTCCCGGGCAATTATGACACGTTTGGCAACACATTTAAAAGTTTGCAGGAAATGTTCAGATACCTAAATTATAAGGAACACTTGAAATTCCTCAAATTGTACTCCCTGGAATGTAGGCGAGACAGATATATCAAAATTTGCATTAGGAAATGTCTAGAGGAATTGATACTAAATCCGCAAACAGAATCACTCCCTATGAAAGAGGTTCGGCAGACTGTACTAAATACGTCCAAAGAAAAGCAAGGGTGCCATGAGCACACTAAGAGACAACTTAAACAATGTCAGATTTAACTTTCAAGGATGTAAGATCGTAATGATCAACAAAGTAAGATCAGAGGTTGTCGCAGCACAGTACTCGCCTCAGTTATCACTCTCACTCTCGCATCTGATGTAGAGATGTGAATCATAGCACTGCAGAAAATACCAGAATATGTCAGACGCGCTGAGGACAATCAAATTTCCAAACCCGAAAGTAGGCTTCTTTCTTGACCGTCTGTTCAACCAGGCTGTTGCTCCTGTCAGTTCGTAGGCCCTTATCAACCATCATAACCTGGCTGATCAGGCACTTCCAGAAGGTAGTGATCCACTGTCTACTTAAAAACTTCTAACATTGTTCCGACAACATTTCTTACATCTGCATATAAGAGGTCCAACGTTCCCTCAAGAGAAATACTGACTAAGCTAAACTATGCTAGTCAATTTAAATGTCAATCATCGGTTCCGAGAGCTGGCGCTCAGCCTTCTCCTTCCTCAACCCCCCACTCCAGCAAACTCAATGAGGTAATTACAAACAGGCACACCTCGGTGGACGGACAGGATGATTGTTATGTATGAGAATATAAGGCACTAACAAGGACAACAATTACATGCACTTCCAACCATCTCGTCTTACCCCTTCACCACCACTGCTCAACACCATCTTCACTAAAAATATATAAACTAGCAAGTATGTACAAGTATGAGTTTGCTTTGAACCCTATTTTAGGAACATTAAGATGGGGAACACTGCAGCAGGCCTACTGGCCAATACAAGGCATGTCCTTATCAAAACCACCCACGTATTTCTCCAACCTTTTCCCTAAGCTACCTCAGAATTTCCTTCAGTACCTCAGATGCTAATCAAACCCAGCCCTTTTCATTCATATGTCTAAGCAGAATAGTCTTGACTGGTGATACACAGGCGAAATGTAGTCTTATTGACCCTTTCAACCTAGCAAACCAATTCACTCCAGTTCTCAGTCTCATACCTGACTATGTGCCTTGTATGGGCCAGTAGGCCTTCTGCAGTGTTCCTCAATTCTTATGTTCTTCTTATGTCCGAGACATAAATCATATCGCTGTGTCATCCTTTGCAGACGATACTAGAATTTGTATGAGGCGCATCCATGAAGGACACAATGAATCTTGAAGACATACACAAAGTCTCCCAGTGAGCTACAGAATGCAATATGGCGCTCAACAAGATCAAATTTATTTAATAAAGACGTATGAGCACTTTGGAGACACTATTTACACCACGTCTCGTTGTAGAGAACTAGAGAGAATACTGCAATACGAAAGTCGAGTGAAAATTCAAGTTACTTTATGTTACTTTAAGACATTATAACTGTATAAAACCTAATAAATCACTGGATAAAGAGGAAAGAAAAAGAATGTAAGAGACCTGGGTGTAACTATGTGAGAGGATCCTACGTTCAGGCTATTAATACTAAGTCTCTTTTCAGTAGATTAAAGGCATTCTTGAAATCTAGTTTTACTACAGCATTGTAGCAAAACTAGACTTCAAGAATGAGGCACGGACTCCTGCTTCACTGTCTTTAGGGACCTCAGAGCTAAGTCACGGTCTCCTGCTTCACTGTCTTGAGGGACCTCAGAGCTGAGTCACGGACCCCTGCTTCACTGTCTTGAGGGACCTCAGAGCTGAGTCACGGACTCCTTCTTCACTGTCTTGAGGGACCTCAGAGCTGAGACACGGACTCCTGCTTCACAGTCTTGAGGGACCTCAGAGCTGAGACACGGACTCCTGCTTCACTGTCTTGAGGGACCTCAGAGCTAAGACACGGACTCCTGCTTCACTGTCTTGAGGGACCTCAGAGCTAAGACACGGACTCCTGCTTCACTGTCTTGAGGGACCTCAGAGCTAAGACACGGACTCCTGCTTCACTGTCTTGAGGGACCTCAGAGCTAAGACACGGACTCCTGCTTCACTGTCTTGAGGGACCTCAGAGCTAAGACACGGACTCCTGCTTCACTGTCTTGAGGGACCTCAGAGCTAAGACACGGACTCCTGCTTCACTGTCTTGAGGGACCTCAGAGCTAAGACACGGACTCCTGCTTCACTGTCTTGAGGGACCTCAGAGCTAAGACACGGACTCCTGCTTCACTGTCTTGAGGGACCTCAGAGCTAAGACACGGACTCCTGCTTCACTGTCTTGAGGGACCTCAGAGCTGAGACACGGACTCCTGCTTCACTGTCTTGAGGGACCTCAGAGCTAAGACACGGACTCCTGCTTCACTGTTTTGAGGGACCTCAGAGCTAAGACACGGACTCCTGCTTCACTGTCTTGAGGGCTCAGAGAGTAGATACTCTCGAAACTCTTCAAAGGTATCAAAGAGCTAAGACACGGACTCCTGCTTCACTGTCTTGAGGGACCTCAGAGCTAAGACACGGACTCCTGCTTCACTGTCTTGAGGGACCTCAGAGCTAAGACACGGACTCCTGCTTCACTGTCTTGAGGGACCTCAGAGCTAAGACACGGACTCCTTCTTCACTGTCTTGAGGGACCTCAGAGCTAAGACACGGACTCCTTCTTCACTGTCTTGAGGGACCTCAGAGCTGAGACACGGACTCCTTCTTCACTGTCTTGAGGGACCTCAGAGCTAAGACACGGACTCCTGCTTCACTGTCTTGAGGGACCTCAGAGCTGAGACACGGACTCCTGCTTCACTGTCTTGAGGGACCTCAGAGCTAAGACACGGACTCCTGCTTCACTGTTTTGAGGGACCTCAGAGCTAAGCTTGAAGAATCATGGCCGTCTCTGTGCCAATATCTTGTACAGCATCTTTAAAATGAGGCAGTGGAGAGTGTTGCCTCTGGAAATAGGCCTATTTCTTCCAACTTTATTTTTTTCAGGGCACAAAGCGATGCACCGAAGAAGGGAGGTGTAATTTCCTCTGGAATCACATCAGCCTGGGAGTTGTTGACGAGTCTTGTGATCACTGGAAGAAGATTCTCTGCCATCTGGCTAAGAACTGAATTAACCATCTCACTGAAATGCTGGAGTTTTATTACAGGATCCAGCAGAGCCAGATCTGCTCTCCTGGAGTGTGCACTGAGGGTCAACGCCCCCGCGTCCTGGTCTCAGAAAAGACTCTCGGTGGATAGCATGATCAACCAGGCGGTTGGTGTTAGCTGCACGATATCCAAGGTACCATGTTTGCTGAGGAAACCATTAAAGTGATAAACCTGAAAACATGGACACTCGCTTCTCCTAACACTACCAGCTGTGCTATTTCCTTGGCTGTCACCTTGCTACTGATTACCATCCATCCAGCTGGCTAGGGTGTATGAACAAGGTCCCCCATGCTGAGTGCAACAAGGGTGTCGGGGCAGGGGTTCAACGTGGTACATGCAACGAGGATGTATGCTTGGTAGATGAGGTAACGTGTTCAACCTTCGTGGATAAATTAATATATAAATATATGGCATCACTTGGGGAGCTATGCCACTCCTCAAACGTGGGTTAGTATTCTCTCTCTCCCTCTCTACTGAGAGATTAAATCGGTAAGAACCTTTCAAGCTGGGGTAGCTACTGAGCCCTTCTTTCCTCACTGCCTTACTCAAGTCTCCCACCTCAAACTGACACACTTCATTACTTTGAAATATAAAATCTAACCTACATGATAGAAGAGGCCAAGAAACATCGCTAGAATTCTCTCCCACTAACTGCCAGAGTAACATATAATAACACTGCTTATAATAATAATTGTCTTTATAAAAAACAAATACCTTATTATTAGTTGTATAGTACTAATAGTAGTAGTAGCAGTAGTAATAGTAGCAGTAGTAATAGTAGTAGCAGTAACAGTAGTAGTAGTAGTAGAAGTAATAATAGTAGTATTAATAGTAGTAGTAGTAATAGTAGTAGTAATAGTAGCAGTAGTAATAGTAGTAGCAGAAGAAGTAGTTAGTGAGTAAAGTAGTAGTCAGTCATAGTAGGACAGAGAATATATAGTAAAAGATGAACATATGTAACAGATAGTCAACACGAGCACTCTCAGGACAAGGTAGCTCCAGTTCAATGGAACACTCTTCCAACACAATATAATGCATACCATTATATATATATATATCATTTTAGCGGTAAACTGCACTGACAATTACACCCACTCATCATGATGACAAACCGGGCCATTAGCTTTGAGTGTCGCTGCCGGGGCGGTGGTGCGGGGCCCCTCACGCCGGGGCGGTGGTGCGGGGCCCCTCACGCCGGCTGTGCAAACCTCACACACATACAGAGTTATCCTCGGGGGTCTGAATATAACCTAAATATTAAATGGGGTGATATGAACGGCAATATTAATTATAGTGTCAGATGCCTTGAGATGTGGCGCGCCGGCCCCACTCACTGTAAGGTTTACGGGGCATTGTTTCACGGTCTCTGATTTGTGGTCCCTGGTATTGTTTCCAAAGACTTGATTTGTGGGTGGCGGGTTCAATTGGTTCCAGCCTCTGAATTGTGGCCCCACTGGTATTGTTTCCAAGCACTGATTTGTAGGTCACGGGTTCGCTGTGCACAGCGATGGCTCATGAGATATCAAGCAGACATATTTCAGTCTTGAAAGTGTGCGTTTGTGATAAGAATTTAACCGAGAGTAGTGAATGGTTTAGAGAATTCAATCGGCTATATTTTATCCTTGACACCGGGAACTGTCTTCACTGACCAATTGCTTCTTGTTTATTATAACGACTCATTTAAAGTTATTCCCTTAAAATAATCAGTGATCATTTACATCTAATTCTCAACTGTATATACCTTTGATATACCTTTGAAGAGTTTCGAGAGTATCTACTCTCTGAGCCCGGCCATGGGCCAGGCTCGTCTGGTGCTTGCCTGGTCAACCAGGCTGTTGCTGCTGGAGGCCCGCTGCCCCACATATCATCACAGCCTGGTTGATCTGGCACCTGGTGAAGATATTTGTCCAGTTTCCTCTTGAAGGCTTCTACACTGGTTCCAGCCGTGTTTTGGATATCTTCTGGTAAGATGTTGAATAGTCTGGGACCCCGGATGTTAATACAGTGCTCCCGTATTGTCCCCACCGCACCCCTGCTCCTCACTGGGTTTATTTTACACTTTCTCCCATATCTCTCACTCCAGTATGTTGTTATGGCAGTGTGCAGATTTGGGACCAGGCCCTCAAGTACTTTCCATGTATATATTATCATGTATCTCTCTCTCCTCCGCTCCAATGAGTACATGTTCACGACTTGAAGGCGTTCCCAATAATTTAGATGTTTCAATGGCTCAATGTGAGCCGTAAACGATCTCTGGATTTGTTCCAGCTCTGCTATTTCTCCTGCCCTGAACGGGGCCGTCAGCACTGAGCAGTATTCTAAGTGAGGGAGCACTAGCGATTTGAATAGTGTCACCATCGGCATTATTTCCCTTGTTTTGAAAGTTCTCAATACCCACCCCGTCATCTTCCTGGCTGTTGTGATCTTTGTCTTGTTATGGTCTTTAAACGACAGATCAGCAGACATAATTATTCCCAAGTCCTTTACGTGTTCCTTTCGTTCTATGTGGTGACCCTCTTGCGTTTTGTATATAGTGTTCCTTTTGAGTTCTTCATTTTTCCATACCTAAGCAGCTGAAACTTATCACCACTGAACGTCATGTTGTTCTCCACTGCCCATTGGAAGACCCTGCTTATGTCCTCCTGTAATTTTTCAGTGTCCTCTACCGTAGTGACTTTCATGCTTATTTTAGTGTCATCTGCAAATGATGATACAAAAGTGTGCTGGGTGTTTTTATCTATGTCTGCTATGAGGATGAGAAACAGCAGAGGTGCCAGGACAGTGCCTTGGGGCACTGAGCTTTTGACCTCGCTGATGCTGGATCTTGCCCTGTTCACTACTACTTTTTGTGTTCTTTGTGTTAGGAACTCAAAAATCCATCTGCCTACCTTCCCCGTAATGCCTATGGCCCTCATTTTGTGCGCTATCACTCCATGATCGCATTTGTCAAACGCCTTTGCAAAATCTGTGTAAATCACATCTGCGTTTTGGTCGTCCTCCAATGCCTCCGTAATTCTGTCATAATGGTTCAGCAGCTGTGACAGGCATAATCGACCCGCTCTAAAGCCATGCTGGTTCGGGTTATGTTGGTTGTGCTGGTCCATGAACTTTGTAATCTGCCGTCTCATCACTCTTTCAAAGATTTTTATGATGTGAGAAGTGAGGGCTACTGGTCTGTAATTTTTAGCAAGTGCTCTACTACCTCCCTTATGCAAAGGAGCTATGTCTGCACTCTTTAAGGCCTCTGGAATTTCACCTAGATCTAAGCTCTTTCTCCACAGAATACTAAGGGCTCTTGCTAATGGTACTTTGCACTGCTTTATAAATAAAGCATTCCATGAATCTGGTCCAGGTGCTGAGTGAGTGGGCATGTTGGCCATTTCTTTTTCGAAATCTATGGGATTTGTACTAATGTCGGTTAGGTGGTCTGCGCAGCCTTCTGCTGGAGTGAAAAATATTTCTGCATTTTCTACCTTGCTGTCATTTAGTGGGTTGCTGAACACTGACTCATACTGTTCTTTTAGAATTTCACTCATTTCCTGTTCATCGTCCGATAACATCTACGACAAGTACTTGTTACGGCAAGACTCACAGGAGCTATGACTCGACCCCTGCAACCACAACTAGATGAGTACACATATATACATACTACTACTATACTACTACTACTACTACTACACACACACACACACACACACACACACACACACACACACACACACACACAAAGAGGAAGTGGAACAATCTGGGAAGTGAAGTAGTAGAGAAGGGATCCATACATAGCTTTAAGAAGAGGTACGATTTCTCTTGAAGCCAGGAGTGGACCTAATAGCGACTAGAGAGGAGTGGGGCGGAACTGTGAAGTAGTGGAGGCAGGATCCATACATAGCTTTAGATGAGGTACAGTAAGGGTCTTGGAGCAAGGAGAGAATGGACCTAGTAGCGACTAGCGAAGAGGCGGGGCCAGGAGCTGTGAGTCGAACCCTGCAACCACAAATAGGTGAGTACAATGCAGTTCGAAAGTATTTGATACAGTATCGCACAAGAGATTAGTCCAGAAACTAAATAAGCATACCTTTGATATACCTCTGATGAGTTCGCAAAGTTTTTCTTGTCCCTGAGCCCGGCCCTGGACCAGGAATTTAAAGAAGCTTTCAGAAGTTTATATACAACATCTGTTTGGCCAACAATGGAGTACGTGGCACCAGCATGAATCCCACACCTGAAGAAACTCAGAAAGGTGGAGAGTAACCAGGCTAGTAGCAGAACTGAGAGGAATGCACTATGTGAGGTTAAAAAAAATATAAAACTAGCGAACCTGACAAAGAGAAGGACGAGGGATAATAATATGACATAAACAATCTTGAGAGAAACTGATAGGGTAGATAAGGACAGACTGAATTCAGAGGACCAGGATCAAAGTGACACAGGTGGAAGCTGAAGACACGTATGTATGAAAGTATTTATTTAGTCTCAGGGTGGGAGTTGAAAGTGGAATGACTTGGATGAGGCAGTGGTGGAGACGGACTCATTATACAGCTTCCTGAGCACCTGAAATCATTGGTCGAAGAAGTCTAAGAGACGAAGAAGTCTAAGAGACGTGAGGGGGGAGCCAGAAGCCGAGTCTCGACCCCAGCAAACAAAACTAGATGAGTACCTTTATCTTTGACATACCTTTGATGAGTTCCGAGAGTTTTTCTGCTTGAGTTGAAAACTCCTGGAAACCAGTCACTGGTTATAAAATGGCATCAGTTGAAGACAGTGAATATCAAGAGATATACACAAAGTCTCCTTGTGAGCCTCAGACAACAAGATGATGTTCAACGAGGACAGGTTTCAGTTGCTCAGCTACGGAAGAATGGAGAAAATAATGACTGAAACGGAGCACACGCCCAACTCAAACCATTCAATAGAGGGGGAAGCTCCATGTGCGAGACCTGGGAGTGTTTATGTCAAGGTAAATGATAGCCCACATAATAAGACTTTTGAAGAAAAGGGATGCTAAACCAATGATGATACTCTTCAAGTCACTTATTCTATTAAGTCTGGAATATTTCTGAGTACTGACGGCCTCCTTCAAGGCGGGTGAGACTGCTCACCTGGAAAACGTAGAGAGAAATTTCACTGCTTGTATACACTTAATCAAGCATCTAAACTATTGGGAGTGCTTGAAGTACCTTCATCTATATTCCTTGGAACGTAGGCGAATAAGGTACATAAAAATTTGCACTTGAAAAATCCTGGAGGGACTGGCCCCAAACCTGAACACCGAAATCCCTCCATATGACAAGAGACTTGGCAGATGGTGCAAAATACCTCCACCAAAAAGCGACGAGCACACTAAGAAATAACTCAATAAGTGTCAGAAGTCCCCGACTCTTCAGCGCCCTCCCTCCATGCATACGGGGAATTACTAACAAACCTCTGGCAGTCTTGAAGAGGGAACTATCAACTTCCTGAAATCAGTTCCTGACCAGCCGGACTATAGTTCGTACGCTGGGCTGTGGTCGGCCAACAGCCTGGTTGATCAGGCCTTGATCCTCCAGGAGGCCTGGTCTGGGACAGGACCGCAGGGGTGCTGACCCCAGGAAGCATCCTTCAGAATGTGACTGACCTGAACAGGTCAAGGCTTAAGTCGGTGGGAGAATTGGACCTGCCTCGCATGGGCCAGTAGGCCTGCTGCAGTGTTCCCTCTTTCTTATGTTCTACGTCCTCTAATCGGGCTGACGGCGGCCCTGCTTATCACTGGGTTTATTCTGAACTTCCTCCCGGATCTCTCACTACAGTAAATTGTTATGACAGTTGCTATAACAACTTAATGGAGTCAGAGATAAGGGAGGAAGAGTTGGTGCCACGTCATTGTTGGTGCCACGTTACTGGTGGTGCCACGTCATTATTGGTCGCTACTAAAAGCGAAGCAAATAACAGTAACTTTGGACAATTCCATTCAGAGGCAGAGAAAATCCCGAGGATTAAACCTCGATAAACCTGAAGAGATAAATATCTGCAGGGAAGAGAGTAATTAGAACAGAGAAATTACCCACTACTATAGGTGTAGGTGGGGACAGTCTCCCCCACCTACCCACAACTGAAGGTGAAGAATAAGACACATGTACAACACCAGGAATCTTTAGTGACGTATCGTTTAACCTGCGCTGGAGGCTTGATCAGTTGATTACAGAGATAGCACTGGTGGAAGACGAATTAGGCGAAGTTGAGAGGTAGTTGATGTTATCAGTGCATCACCCCTGAAGCAAGATGATAAGTGTCTTAACATAATGCAGAAGCAAGTGGCCAGAGGCTTATAATACTGGAGTGAGGTACAGCAGCCTGCAGATGACGTCACAGGTGCAGAAGCCTGCAGATGAAGTCACAGGTGTAGCAGCCTGGAGATGAAGTCACAAGTGAGCTAAACGGTTGTTAGAAACAGAGTAGCAGGTACCAAGACACCCTGGTACCAGGACACCCTGGTACCAAGACACCCTGGTACCAGGACACCCTGGTACCAAGACACCCTGGTACCAGGACACCCTGGTACCAAGACACCCTGGTACCAAGACACCCTGGTACGAGGACACCCTGGTACCAGGACACCCTCGGGTCGGATAGGTATATTATAAATGATATGTGATACAGAAAAGTTAAAGATTAAAACACATTTCAAGACAGTATTTTATTTTCAACAGCTGGTCTTCCAACTACTGAAAAGTTGCATCTGGTGGTTTACAAGTTGCATCTGGTGGTTTACAAGTTGCATCTGGTGGTTTACAAGTTGCATCTGGTGGTTTACAAGTTGCATCTGGTGGTTTACAAGTTGCATCTGGTGGTTACGTTGTATTTTTAAAGTTGCATCTGGTGGTTTATAAGTTGCATCTGGTGGTTTACAAGTTGCATCTGGTGGTTTACAAGTTGCATCTGGTGGTTTACAAGTTGCATCTGATGGTTTATAAGTTGCATCTGGTGGTTTATAAGTTGCATCTGATGGTTTATAAGTTGCATCTGATGGTTTATAAGTTGCATCTGGTGGTTTACAAGTTGCATCTGGTGGTTTACAAGTTGCATCTGGTGGTTTACAAGTTGCATCTGGTGGTTTACAAGTTGCATCTGATGGTTTACAAGTTGCATCTGGTGGTTTACAAGTTGCATCTGGTGGTTTACAAGTAAAATAACTATATTCTAATTTTCAATTTTAACTGCCAAACCTTCAACTACATTACTTGTGGTGTTAAGTAACTCGCTACAAATGATCGATTCTTTACCATACAGATTTCCCCCTACCCCTTTCTTTCCCTTGTGTTTTTTTTCTGTCGCATCTCAGCCGACTTTATCCAGGGATCCATATTTCACTGTCACAGTGACCTGTGACATGGGTCTCTGTGAGAGCCACAAACAATCCATGTCATTCAATCAGGAATCCACTAATATATATTTTTTTGGGGTTACTTGGTTTAAGACCAGTTTGCAAATATAAACCGAATGATGTTATATTATTTGTTGTTGTCCCGAGTTTTTTTGTTTTAATCTTAATAACTGTGGCTCTGATGAGCCGGTCCAGCATGGCTCCAAGATGGTGGAATATTCTAATGACTTCTTGTCACTATTTTCACTACTTGCCATTACAAAAATACTGCTCTTTGTGTGGTTGTAATTGTCATATGCAGCTGGCCATTCCCGAACTCTTGCTTACCTTTACCTTTAATGAGTTCCGAGAGTCTTTCTACTCCCGGAGCCCGGCCATGGGCCAGGCTTGCCTGCTTCCCCGTGTATGGAATACACAACTCTTTGCATTAAACATTATTTCTTACTTATTGAACTGTGACACATTTTTTGGATAGACATATACCGACATACACCTGTATTTAGTAGACTGCGGCATTTTAGTTATACCTGTTCAGAGATGGACATACCTTCATAATACAAGTAAATCCATTTCTCCTGTGTATAGGATTGTCCACCCTGAGAGAAGACACTTCCTAATTATTAATAACTCCAACTCAGAAGGAGTGAAACTTTTGAAGGTGCTGTACCTGGTAAACACACAACAGTAACAGCTTGGTTGATCAGGCCATGATCCATTGGGAGACCTGGTCAAGAACTGGGCTGCGGGAGGTGTTGAACCCCGAAACGACCCCCAGGTAGGTAGACTCCCGATAGTTCGTGCTACCTGGAGTGTTCCAGGGGCCAACCAGGCTGTTACTGCTGGCCCCACGTTGTCTAACACCACAGCTGATCCGGGACTGACTTAAGAAACTTGTCTAGTTCTTTCTTGAGGACAGCCAGGGGTCTGTTAGTAATCGTCATGTATGAAAAGACTTGGTCTCTGCATATTTATCGACTTTACCACTGCATCCCTGGGGGTACTGAGCACCGCCTGGCAAGCCACTTACATTTAAAGGGGAGTCCTTCCCAGGGCCGGGCTCGAAACTTATCAAAAGATCATCACGGTCAAAAGTAAGTGTCTATATACCTGTGATCACAGCCAAAAGTAAAGTATATTTGTATATATGCCCGTCGTCACAGCCAGAATGATATACCTTTCACGAGTTCCGAGAGTTTTTCAACTCCCAGTGCCCGACCTTGGGCCAGGCTCACAGCGAAAGGGTGTATATACTATATATGTATATTCTAACCACACAAAAGAGCGAAAAACTAATGTGAAGAACCTGGGAGTGATAATGTCAGAGGATCTCACCTTCAAACACCACAACAATTTATCTACCTCATCTGCTAGAAAAATGATAGGATGGATAATGAGAACCTTTAAAACTAGGGACACCAAGCCCATGATGATTCTCTTCAAATCACTTGTTCTCTCTAGGCTGGAATACTGCTGTACACTGCCTCCTTCAAGGCAGGCGAAATTGCTGACCTGAAGAATGTACAGAGAACTTTCACGGCACACATAAGTACCATAAAGCACTTAAATTACTGGGAACAGTTGAAGTCCCTTGATTTGTATTCCCTGGAATGCAGGCGAAAAAGAAATAATATACACTTGGAAAATCCTAAAGGGATTAGTACCAAACTTGCGCACGAAAACCACTCCCTACGAAAGCATGAAAAGCAGGGGAGCCACGAGTACACTAAGAGACAACACAATAAGTGTCAGAGGCTCAAGACTTCAACTGCCTCCCAGCATACATAAGGGGGACTACCAATAGACCCCTGACTGTCTTCAAGAAGAGACTGGACAGGCAACTAAAATCAGTACCTGACCAGCCGGGCTGTGTGTACGTAAACAGAGTTAAATCGGATGCTGCCATAGTGAAGAGCTCTGTCCCACAAGGCACAGTACTCGCACCTATCCTGTTCCTCATTCAGACATAGACAGAAATGTAAACCACAGCACTGTATCATCCTTTGCAGATGATACTAGGATCTGCATGAGAGTGTCATCCATTGAGGACACGGTAAATCTCCAAGAAGATATAAACCAAGTTTTCCAATGGGCAACAAAGAACAATATGATGTTCAATGAAGACAAATTCCAACTACTCCGTTATGGAAAACTGGAGGAAATAATAACTAGGACTGAGTATATTACAAACTCCAATCACACAATAGAGCGGAAAAGTAATGTGAAGGACCTGGGTGTGGTAATGTCCGAAGACCTCACCTTCAAGGACCACAACAATACCACTATTACATCTGCGAGGAAACTGATAGAATGGATAATGAGAACATTCAAGACAAGAGATGCCAAGCCAATGATGATCCTTTTTAAATCACTTGTTCTCTCTAGGCTAGAATACTGCTGTACATTAACATCCCCATTCAAGGCAGGTGAAACTGCAGATCTAGAGAATGTACAGAGAACCTTTACTGCACGTGTAAGTTCCATCAAACACCTTAACTACTGGGAACGCCTGGAAGCACTAGACTTATATTCACTGGAGCGCAGGCGAGATATATATATCATAATCTACACCTGGAAGATTCTGGAGGGACTGGTCCCTAATTTGCACACAGAAATCACTCCATACGAAAGCAAAAGACTTGGCAGACGGTGCAACGTACCCCCAGTGAAAAGTAGGGGCGCCACTGGTACACTAAGAGAAAACACAATAAGTGTCCGGGGCCCAAGACTGTTCAACAGCCTCCCACCAGCCATAAGGGGCATTACCAGTAGACCTCTGGTTGCCTTCAAGAGGGAGCTGGACAGATACCTAAAGTCAGTGACAGATCAGCCGGGCTGTGGTTCGTACGTTGGACTGCGTGCAGCCAGCAGTAACAGCCTCGTTGATCAGGCCCTGAGCCACCGGGAGGCCTGGTCATAGACCGGGCCGCGGGGACGTCGATCCCCGGAATGCCCTCCAGGTAGACTCCAGGTAGGTAGGCAGGTACGTCAGTTTACGCGCGGCCAGCAGTAACAGCCTGGTTGATCAGACCTTGATCTACCAAGAGGTCTGGTCTCAGACCGGGCCGCAAGGATGTTGACCCTCGAAACCCACTCCAGGTAAACCGGTGGTCACTGTCCTGGCACCTCTGCTGTTTCTCATCCTCATAGCAGACATAGATAAAAACACCCAGCACACTTTTGTATCATCATTTGCAGATGACACTAAAATAAGCATGAAAGTCACTACGGTAGAGGACACTGAAAAATTACAGGAGGACATAAGAAAGTGTCTTCCAGTGGGCAGTGGAGAACAACATGACGTTCAATGGTGATAAGTTTCAGCTGCTTAGGTATGGAAAAATGAAGAACTCAAAAGGAACACTATATACAAAACGCAAGAGGGTCACCACATAGAACGAAAGGAACACGTAAAGGACTTGGGAATAATTATGTCTGCTGATCTGTCGTTTAAAGACCATAACAAGACAAAGATCACAACAGCCAGGAAGATGACGGGGTGGGTATTGAGAACTTTCAAAACAAGGGAAATAATGCCGATGGTGACACTATTCAAATCGCTAGTGCTCCCTCACTTAGAATACTGCTCAGTGCTGACGGCCCCGTTCAGGGCAGGAAAAATAGCAGAGCTGGAACAAATCCAGAGATCGTTTACGGCTCACATTGAGCTATTGAAACATCTAAATTATTGGGAACGCCTTCAAGTCTTGAACATGTACTCATTGGAGCGGAGGAGAGAGAGATACATGATAATATATACCTGGAAAGTACTTGAGGGCCTGGTCCCAAATCTGCACACTGCCATAACAACATACTGGAGTGAGAGATATGGGAGAAAGTGTAAAATAAACCCAGTGAGGAGCAGGGGTGCGGTGGGCACAATACGGGAGCACTGTATTAACATCCGGGGTCCCAGACTATTCAACATCTTACCAGAAGATATCCGAAACACGGCTGGAACCAGTGTAGAAGCCTTCAAGAGGAAACTGGACAAATATCTTCACCAGGTGCCAGATCAACCAGGCTGTGATGGATATGTGAGGCAGCGGGCCTCCAGCAGCAACAGCCTGGTTGACCAGACAAGCACCAGACGAGCCTGGCCCATGGCCGGGCTCAGAGAGTAGATCTTCTCGAAACTCTTCAAAGGTATATCAAAGGGTTGAGGCAGGACAACTACAGCTGAGGAACCTAGTGGTCAGGGAGGCTAATAAACCACCTGATTTATGACCCACTGTATAGTCTTGCACTTCCGCTTCACGAAATATCCGCCTCGTTCCTCCTGTTATAGTACGAGAGAGAGAGAGAGAGAGAGAGAGAGAGAGAGAGAGAGAGAGAGAGAGAGAGAGAGAGAAAGAGAGACAGAGGAAAATGTCTAGGGTTTACGAGTGGAATGTTTTAAGGTGAAGTGTGGAATTTCTGCAGTGTTCCCAACCACAACTTAACCGCCCTCCAACCTCAGTCATCATAACCCTTTGATTTACTTTACCTCTGATGAGTTTCGAAAGTCTTTCTACTCCCTGACCCTCCCCTTTCCATCAAACTCCAGTCACTCCTCACTCCAGTTACCACCCTAGCTTTTAAAATACCTGGAGTCTACCTACCTGGAGGGCATTCCGGGGATCGACGTCCCCGCGGCCCGGTCTATGACCAGGCCTCCCGGTGGATCATCACCCGAAAGAGTGATGAGACGGCAGATTACAAACTTCATTGACCAGCACAACCAACACAACCCGAACCAGCATGGCTTTAGAGCGGGACGATCATGCCTGTCACAGCTGCTGAACCATTATGACAGAATTACGGAGGCGTTGGAAGACGACCAAAACGCAAATGTGATTTACACAGATTTTGCAAAGGCGTTTGACAAATGCGATCATGGAGTGATAGCGCACAAAATGAGAGCCATAGGCATTACGGGGAAGGTAGGCAGATGGATTTTTGAGTTCCTAACACACAGAACACAAAAAGTAATAGTGAACAGAGGAAGATCCAGCATCAGCGAGGTCAAAAGCTCAGTGCCCCAAGGCACTGTCCTGGCACCTCTGCTGTTTCTCATCCTTATAGGAGACATAGATTAAAACACCCAGCACACTTTTGTATCATCATTTGCAGATGACACTAAAATAAGCATGAAAGTCACTACGGTAGAGGACACTGAAAAATTACAGGAGGACATAAGCAGGGTCTTTCAATGGGCAGTGGAGAACAACATGACGTTCAATGGTGATAAGTTTCAGCTGCTTAGGTATGGAAAAAATGAAGAACTCAAAAGGAACACTATATACAAAACGCAAGAGGGTCACCACATAGAACGAAAGGAACACGTAAAGGATTTGGGAATAATTATGTCTGCTGATCTGTCTTTTAAAGACCATAACAAGACAAAGATCACAACAGCCAGGAAGATGACGGGGTGGGTATTGAGAACTTTCAAAACAAGGGAAATAATTCCGATGGTGACACTCTTCAAATCGCTAGTGCTACCTCACTTAGAATACTGCTCTGTGATGACGGCCCCGTTCATGGCAGGATAAATATCAGAGCTGGAACAAATTCAGAGATCGTTTACGGATCACATTGAGCCATTGAAACATCTAAATTATTGGGAACGCCTTCAAGTCTTGAACATGTACTCACTGGAGCGGAGGAGAGAGAGATACATGATAATATATACTTGGAAAGTACTTGAGGGCCTGGTCCCAAATCTGCACACTGCCATAACAACATACTGGAGTGAGAGATATGGGAGGAAGTGTAAAATAAACCCAGTGAGGAGCAGGGGTGCGGTGGGGACAATACGGGAGAACTGTATCAACATCCGGGGTCCCAGACTATTCAACATCTTACCAGAAGATATCAGAAACATCGCTGGAACCAGTGTAGAAGCCTTCAAGAGGAAACTGGACAAATATCTTTATCGGGTGCCAGATCAACCAGACTGTGATGGATATGTGGGACAGCAGGCCTCCAGCAGCAACAGCCTGGTTGACCAGGCAAGCACCAGACGAGCCTGGCCCATGGCCGGGCTCAGAGAGTAGATAAACTCTCGAAAGTCTTCAAAGGTATATCAAAGGTATACCCCCTCCCGATCCATCAAGCCACACAGCGAAATACGATAACGTTATATTTTTACGTAGGTCAAGCAAATTAAGTTAATCTCTCATTACGTATATTATTAGCAAAGTGAGGTTGTTACCTAGGAAATTACTGTGACCGGTGTGGAGGGTTCTTCTATCCTACCTACCTGTAGGGTATTCCGGGGATCAACGCCCCCGCGCCCCGGTCCACGACCAGGCCTCCCGGTGGATCAAGGCCTGATCAACCAGGCTCTTACTGCTGGCCGCACGTAGTCCAACATACGAACCATAGCCCGGCTGATCCGGCACCGACTTTCTGTCCAGCTTCCCATTGAAGGCAGCCAGGGGTTTATTGGTAATTCCCCTTATTCCCCTTATGGATAAGTGTCAGGAGCCCAAGACTGTTCAACTACCTCCCATCATACATCAGAGGGATTACCAACAAACCCCTAGCTGTCTTCAAGCAGGCACTGGACAGGCAACTAAAGTCGGTACCTGACCAGCCAGGCTGTGGTTCGTACGTTGGACTGCGTGCGGCCAGCAGTAACAGCCTGGTTGATCAGGCTCTGATCCAACATGAGGCCTGGTCACAGACCGGGCCGCAGGGGCGTTGACCCCTGGAACTCTCTCTAGGTATACTACAGGTATGCCTGGTGGGAGGCTGTTGAACAGTCTTGGCCCCCGGACCCTTATTGTGTTTTCTCTTAGTGTACCAGTGGCGCCCCTACTTTTCATTAGGGTTATGTTGCACCGCCTGCCAAGTCTTTTGCTTTCATAGGAAGTGATTTCTGTGTGCAGATCAGGAACGATCATGGCAGCCCTTGGTCAAGGCAAGGGACGCTGACCCCCGGAACACACCCAGGAAGTCAGACAGGGTATCTTAGTCCACAGATCCACATTATACGGCACTTTTAACACAGTGATCCAATCTCCTCTTGAAAACTTCAATGTATGCTCCGACTTATGTTGATTTTCTTGGGGAAAAAGTGTGAAGAAATGCATAAAAATAATGCGCCTAAATTGTCCTGTTTTCCTCGTGGAAGAACAATGACTTGGCGATGTGAAACGACGAGGACACGCACATGGAGGTGACGCACATGGAGGTGTCGTGTTGATGTACGTGTCAACACGACACCTGCAACAATGTTGACATAAGAATCAAAGACTGCCGACCACCCTAGATGATGATCAGCACAGTGTCTCCAACGACACTACCACCCATGGTGACACTACCATCCATGGTGACACTACCACCCATGGTGACACTACCACCCATGGTGACACTACCACCCATGGTGACTACCACCCATGGTGACTACCACCCATGGTGACACTACCCCCCATGGTGACACTACCCCACATGGTGACACTACCACCCATGGTGACACTACCACCCATGGTGAAACTACCACCCATGATGACACTACCACCCATGATGACACTACCACCCATAGTGACAATACCCCCCATGATGACACTACCACCCATGGTGACACTACCACCCATGGTAACACTACCACCCATGGTGACTACCACCCATGGTGACACTACCACCCATGGTGACTACCACCCATAGTGACACTACCACCCATGGTGACACTACCACCCATGGTGACACTACCACCCATGATGACACTACCACCCATGGTGACACTACCACCCATGGTGACACTACCACCCATGGTGACACTACCACCCATGGTGACACTACCACCCATGATGACACTACCACCCATGGTGACACTACCACCCATGGTGACTACCACCCATGGTGACACTACCACCCATGGTGACTACCACCCATGGTGACACTACCACCCATGGAAAGTACACACACCCAGTAGCGGCCAGTGAAGAGGCGGGGCCAGGAGCTATGACTCGACCCCTGCAACCACAAGCAGGTGAGTACACTACTAGCGACTTGCGAAGAGGCAAGGCCAGGAGCTATGACTCGTCCCCTGCAACCACAAATAGGTGACTACCGGTAGGTGAGTATACACACTATTTTAGTCCAGCCACAAGCTAGAATCATGTACACTGACCAATGACACGTCGGAACCATGAACCAATCACAACAGACCCTGATCCACCATGAAGCCTGGTTTCAGACCGGGCCGCGGGGGCGTTGACCCCCAAAACCCTCTCCAGGTAAACTCCAAGTAATAAGTAAGAACCTTAACCATCGGTCAACCATGAGTGGAAGTCTCCAACCAAACACTAACTTCGTCTCCATCAAACCTCATCAGTGATCCCAAATGAACTACTTAACAACCCAATCACCCGTCAGTCAACCAGACGTCTAGCAATCAATTAACCCTGACAGTCAGAATTTGATCTCCAGTCAACTACGCAGAAGTCAACGTCAAGTTCTCTCTCCCAGCTCTTCTACACTTGACGGAAGACATGGGAGGGAGGGAGAGAGAGAGAGAGAGAGAGAGAGAGAGAGAGAAGAGAGAGAGAGAGAGAGAGAGAGAGAGAGAGAGAGAGGGGGAGAATGAATGAATCCTAACAAGCGGGTAATTCGTCTTTGGAGTAATTGGTGTTCGAACTCCTGCCTGGAATGTTGATTTTAGGCTGAGGGGAGAAGGAAAGAGGGGAGAGGTGAAGGAAGGGAAGAAAATGGGTGAGTGGATGAGTGAAATACGGTCAGGGGCACGAAGAAGTTAACAGGAGAAAAAGGAGAGAAGTGAAGAGAGAGGAACACACCTGACCAGAGGAAAAATTAAGAGGGAAAGAGAAGGGGGACAAACACAAGAAGAGATGGTAGAGGGAAGAATAGGTGAGTGGAGGAAAGGAGGAGAAATGGGATATACCTGTGACCAATTTCGAGGGTTGTCTTGTGTGTCAGCCCGGCCTGGGACCAGGAAGATAACATTAACAGACATGACTCACGAATTTGTAGCCAGCTGGCCCAGTGGTTAAGGCACTGGCAACTTGGGTTCAGAGCAGGTCGCTCCTGCCTCTCGCAACTACTGGAGTGGTAATGTCCGAAGATCTCACCTTAAAGGACCACAACAATGCCACTATCACATCTGCGAGGAAACTGATAGGATGGATAATGAGAACATTCAAGACAAGAGATGCCAAGCCAATGATGATCCTTTTTAAATCACTTGTTCTCTCTAGGCTGGAATACTGCTGTACATTAACATCCCCATTCAAGGCAGGTGAAATTGCTGATCTAGATAATGTACAGAGAACCTTTACTGCACGTATAAGTTCCATCAAACACCTTAACTACTGGAAACGTCTGGAAGCACTTGTACTCACTGGAGTGCAGGAGAGAGATACATCATAATCTACACCTGAAAGATCCTGGAGGGACTGGTCCCTAATCTGCACACAGAAATCACTCCCTACGAAAGCAAAAGACTTGGCAGGCGATGCAACATACCCCCATTAGTACACTAAGAGAAAACACAATAAGTGTGAGGAGCCCAAGACTGTTCAACAGCCTCCCACCAGCCATAAGGGGAATTACCAATAGACCCCTGGTTGTCTTCAAAAGGGAGCTGGACAGATACCTAAAGTCAGTGTCAGATCAGCCGGGCTGTGGCTCGTACGTTGGACTACGTGCGGCCAGCAGTAACAGCCTCGTTGATCAGGCCCTGATCCACCAGGAGGCCTGGTCATGGACCGGGTCGCGGGGGCGTTGACCCCCGAAATACCCTCAAGTTATACTCCAGGCAGACTGGATGGCGAAACGTCTACAAATAAAGATACCCAGATGCTGTACACGTGTCTAATTAAAACTGTAGCATGGCTGGTGTGATTACCAGAGTTGTGTTGCTCTCTACAGTCCACCAGGAAGCCATGTTTTTATGGTCACTCCATCACCCGTGGCCTGGCTGGCAAAGCTCTCGCTTCACACACGGAGGGCCCGGGTTCGATTCCCGGCGGGATAGAAACATTTCGACGTGTTTCCTTACACCTACTGTCCTGTTCACCTAGCAGCAAGTAGGTACCTGGGTGTTAGTCGACTGGTGTGGATCGCATCCTGGGGGACAAGATTGAGGACCCCAATGGAAATTGACAGACAGTCCTCGATGACGCACTGACTTTCTTGGGTTATCCTGGGTGGCTAACCCTCCGGGGTTAAAAATCCGAACGAAATCTTATCTTATATTGTTACCGATTATCAGTAACCACCACTGATTAATTGTCCTTCCTCCTCTTGGTCTTACACACACACACACACACACACACACACACACACACACACACACACAGTTACCCCAGAGCAAACTACATCGCTTTTCACGAATGAAGAAGGAATAGGCGGCTATTACTTCTACCACTACCTTTACTACTGCTGATTCTACCACTACCACCACCACTACTACTGCTACGACCACCACTACTATTACTACTACTACCGCCACTCCTTTCTTCCTCTTCCCCCTCCCGTAGTGTCTTCTAGCTCTCTACATTTCTCGCAGTAGTTTAGAGTAAACAATGATCCGGGAGGGAGCGAAACGTCGCAAGGATGTTCACCTAGATGCGGGTTATTGGTAAATAAGAGTCCTATTATTACTTCAAGATTTCCCTCATTTCCTTATTGTCATTAATGTATATTCCATCAAAATTTAGTGAAGGTCCTGTACTGGACCTGGTTTTTGGAATTTCTTCTTGGTTTCCTTCACGATTCTTTGCTCCGTCTGTCTCTCTCGGACTCTATATGACGCAATCAGTAAATTAGACACATATGCAACACTTGCATATGTGTCTAATTTACCAACTCGTCGGTTCTCTGAACCATTCATCTACATGACGCAATCAATTTCTCCTTTATGCTCTTCAGGTGCCTAACCAGAGTTTCCTTTCCTCTGTAATGTACAACCCGCCACAGAACTGCAGGAGGCCAAGAGAAGAATACGACGATAGCAACAGAGCAATGGTAGACACACTAGCCGAGGTGGCCAGAAGAGCCCACACAGGGAGAGTCTGTTGCCTTTCAGAAGCTCTGTTACCCGTCGTCTTCGCCTGTAGAGGGAGCACCTCTCTCTCTCTCTCTCTCCAAAGTTTGCATTTTCTTCTTCACCGTAGAGGTATGGTCATGCCTTAAGAGGCAGGTATATCAAAGGTGGAGTCTACCTCGAGCGCCAGTAAGCTCATCCCTACGAGGATCCGGTTTAGATCCGCGGTGGTCATATATGGAGTGTTGTTCCAATGATTTACTCTAAACTGATATGAATGGGAATACAAACCATATTGATTAAAGGCTCACCATTACTGAGTCCACTACTGTTTCTTCACGAGGTTCCACCTCATGTGCTTTCTTTTCTGCTTAGCAATATTTTATTACACGTAAACTATATTTTGTAATACTGAATAAAGAAAGTTTGCTTGTTTTGTGTAGATAGCTCTAGTTGATAAATTAGACACATATGCAACACTTGGGTATCTTTATTGAGGAAACGTTTCGCCACAAAGTGGCTTCATCAGTCCATACAAAGGAGAATCGTGAAGAACAGGAGGAGTTTGAGGTAATCAGTCCCTCAGCCTTGAGTCGATATGTTCAGTCCATCATATCGACCCGATCCTATATATATATATATATATATATATATATATATATATATATATATATATATATATATATATATATATATATATATATATATATAAGAAATGAAACAGAGAGCCTGGGTCTGGGACGAAGCCTCCCAGGATGTTGGTGCATGGTGTCCAACCTATGCACAACAGCCCGGCTGATCAGGAACTGTCATGAGGAACTTATCAAGTTCCCTCTTGAAGACAACCAGGGAGGGATTAGTTGGTAAGTTTGAAGGGAGGATGATGAAAAGTCTTGATCTCTTACACTTACTGTGGTATCACTGTACTCACTGCACCAATGTTTTTCACTATCGTAAACGGTGAGTTCGGTGTGCAGATTCCAGGCCAGTTCTTTCTGGGATAAATTACTAGGGTGTTACAGGTGTTGAAGACTTTCTCAAGGGTGTTAAATTAAGGGTGCTGAGGTAGGCACTTTCTCAGGGGTGTTGAGGTGGGCACTTTCTCAAGGGTGTTGAGGTGGGCACTTTCTCAAGGGTGCTGAGGTGGGCCCTTTCTCAAGGGTGTTGAGGTGGGCACTTTCTCAAGGGTGTTGAGGTGGGCACTTTCTCAAGGGTGTTCAGGTGGGCACTTTCTCAAGGACGTTGAGAAAGCCAGTGATGGAGCGAGGCCAACAAGAGCGTTTATGAACACAGGAGAAAGTCAGAGATGCACTCGACAACAAAAGCACAAGCCAGTGGAAAGTTTCTGCTGGAGACACTCTTCTGCCTCTTATGTCTGAGCGACACCACCCCTGACTGCAGTGTTAAAACCAGTAAATAACAAAAAAGGCACAATACCGTGACTGGAACAATACACACACAACCCGCACATATAAAAGAGAGGAGCTGACGACGTTTCGATTTGGACCATTTACAAAGTCAGTGTGACTTTGTAAATGGTCCAAGTCGGGCCGAAACGTCGTCGTAAGCTCCTCTCTTTTATATGTGCGGGTTGTGTGTGTATTGTTAAAACCAGTGTTCGTGGATCCGGGTTTAACGAAACCAGGTTGTTGTTGTATCAGAAGACAACATCGACCAGTACGTGGTTCAAGACTACGGTGCTCTTCACCAACTCCAAGACTGAGGGACTGATTACCTCGTCTTTGTTATATATATAGCTCTACTGTCTTCCCATTATGTCCTTGAACTTGCACTGAAAAAAACCACTGGTTGGAGAAACGTCTACAGTAATGATACCCGGATGTTGCACATGTGTCTAATGCTTCATGTGAGTAAAACACGACATGCAGTTTATGGCACTCACTGAGATGTTTCGTCCACAAGAAACGTCGTCTCAATAAATACCACATACCGCATATCAAGTCTCATGTACAAACCGGCTGTAAATGAGCTCCAGGAGGCTGCGTTCCAGACCCAGCTCCAGGAGGCTGGGTACCAGACCCGGCTCCAGGAGGCTGGCTCCCAGACCCGGCTCCAGGAGGCTGGGTACCAGACCCGGCTCCAGGAGGCTGGGTACCAGACCCGGCTCCAGGAAGCTGGGTCCCAGACCCGGTTCCAGGAAGTTGGATCCCAGACCCGGCTTCAGGAAGCTGGGTCCCAGACCCGGCTCCAGGAGGCTGGGTTCCAGACCCGGCTCTAGGAGGCTGCGTTCCAGACCCGGCTCCAGGAGGCTGCATTCCAGACCCAGCTCCAGGAGGCTGCGTTCCAGACCCAGCTCCAGGAGGCTGGGTTCCAGACCCAGCTCCAGGAGGCTGCGTTCCAGACCCGGCTCTAGGAGGCTGGGTCCCAGACCCGGCTCCAGGAGGCTGCGTTCCAGACCCGGCTCCAGGAGGCTGCATTCCAGACCCGGCTCCAGGAGGCTGGGTTCCAGACCCGGCTCCAGGAAGCTGGGTCCCAGACCTGACTCCAGGAGGCTGGGTTCCAGACCCGGCTCCATGAGGCTGTAACAAAACTTCAGCAATGCCAAAACTCGACCAAAAGTTTGTTGGTCCTTACAGAGTAGTCGAACAATAAGTATAAAGTTAGAGAAATCAGTACGGGTCAGTTTAAAGAATCGCATTTAGATCATATGAAATTAGTATGCCATGCTGACGACGTCCCTGTCAACCCTGACAACCAGACAAGCGAGACAGAATCTGCCAATTCTCCTGTTGCTATACCCTCTACCTCTAATGATCAGTCAGATGATCAACCTGAATGTCGTTATTTCCTACGTACACGACAAGTATTGAGAAATCCTCAAGTATCATTTGTGGATACCAGTGTAGACCCCCCTCAATCAGAAATTGAGTTACCAACGTACGGTCAGTGTGTAAACAGGCGGCAGGCTAGCGCTCTGAGACTTCCCCATATACCTTCAATACATCCAAGTAACCAACCACTCTCGTCTGTGCATTACCCAATCTACGAAAGACCCCTCGCAACAGCTGGGTTCCAGACCCGGCTCCAGGAAGCTGGGTTCCAGACCCGGCTCCAGGAAGCTGGGTTCCAGGCCCGGCCGCGGGGACGATGCCATACACAGAAGAAGCTGAGCCAGTAAGAGGGAGATCAAAATCAACTATGAATTTTTTTATAAAAAATCAAGAGAGAGAGAGAGAGAGAGAGAGAGAGAGAGAGAGAGAGAGAGAGAGAGAGAGAGAGAGAGAGAGAGAGAGAGTCCTAACAAGCGGGTAATTCGTCTTGAAAGTAATTGGTGCTCGAATTCCAGTCTGGAATGTTAATTTTGGGCAGAGGGGAGCAGGGAGGGGAGCAAAGATACTAAGGCAGAAGGAAGGAGAGAAAGAGCACAAAGAATATAGCAACATGAGAGGAAATACGGGAACAAAGAGGAGATAAAAGCAACAACGAAATACCTTTGATGAGAAGAATAAAAACGACGAAGAGTGACGGAGAGAGAGAGAGAGAGAGAGAGAGAGAGAGAGAGAGAGAGAGAGAGAGAGAGAGAGAGAGAGAGAGAGAGAGAGAGAGAGAGAGATTATCTTAAAAATAAAGCAAGTGAAACAACGTAGAATACACTACCTTGGTGACTGCTGTGAGAGTTGACACACACACACACACACACACACACACACTGCCTCACCTGCAAACACATAAAACACACATTAGTCATGTTACAAACACACTTGTCATGTTGATAATTAAGACCCATGTGCAACAGTTGGGTACCTTTGATACCTTTACCTTTGAAGAGTTTCGAGAGTTTTTCTACTCTCTGAGCCCGGCCATGGGCCAGGCTCGTCTAGTGCTTGCCTACACAGTAGGCTTCTTCAAATACAGAGGCAACAGGTGTAGTAGTGAAATAATGATGTAATTAGTCCATCAATCTTTTCAAGATTGATGATTACATCGACTCCAGGCTGAGGGACTGATTACCTCAATCTCCTCCTGATCTTCACCATTCTTCTTTGTTTAGGACTGATGAAGCCACAGCGTGGGGAAAAGTTTCCTCATTAAAGGTACCCAAATGGTGCAAATGTGTCTAATTCATCAACTCGTCGGTTCTCTGAACCATTAACTACATTCACATGATGGTGCAACACAACACCCGAGAGGACACACACTGCCTCACCCGCGGCCACAGGACACACACTGCCTCACCCGCGGCCACAGGACACACACTGCCTCACCCGCGGCCACAGGACACACACTGCCTCACCCGCGGCCACAGGACACACACTGCCTCACCCGACTCTTTTATTTACTATTTTGCGTTGCAAAATAGAGTTTTTAAACTGACATGATAAACCACCTAAAGTAACCTTTTGAGTTTACAATACCGAAGAATCCTGGAATCATCACTTATCTGTATATCCAACAACTTCAACCAGAACAACGGCTTCTACAACATAGCTGAACCTATTGCCAAGAAACTTCTTCATCGCTATCCCACATAAAACTCAAGAATGGAACACTGCAGAAGGTCTACCCAATCACTTTTTAAACCTACCCAAGGTTTTAAACTATCACACTACTTTGAAGACTGTCACATGCAGCTTTCTCCACCTGACTAAATCCTATAAATACTCATGTATCTTTTATCCAGATATATATGTTTGTGACTTCGATAAAGCCCACTGCGTGGGCGAAACGTTGTCAATAAAGGATCACATTATACTGCTTATGTGTTTATTTTTCCATTGTGTCGGTATTTTATACCATTTATTTCCATTGGCCAAGCTGTTGATGCTGACCGCACGTAGTCCAGCTGATCAGAAAATGGCATGATGAACGTATCAGGTGTCCCCTTGAAGACTGCTAGAGGTTTGTTAGTGATTCCCTTATGCAAAGAGGGAGGATGGTGAGAAGTCGAGGATCTCTTACACTTACCGTGTTCTCTTCTAGTGTGCTCTGCTTTTATTGTAATTATTTTTCACCGTCTGCCAAGTCTTTTGTTTTCATACTGAGAGATTTCGGTGTGCAGGTTTGGGACCAGTCCCTCTAGGATTTTCCAGGTGTAAATTATGACGTCCTCGAGTGAGAGATATGAGAGGAAGTACAAAACAAACCCAGTAGCTTTCCTGTCCTTGCAGCCCGACCTTGGACCAGGGCTACAGGCCAGTGTCACTGACATGCACAGGATGTAAGGTGCGGTGGGTATAATAAGGAACACTGTATCAACATCCGTGGCCACAGATTATTCAACATCTTACCAGAGATAATCAGAAATACTGCTGAGACAAGTGTAGAAGCCTTCAAGAGGAAACTGGGCAAGTATCTTCACCAGGTGCCAGATCAACCAGGCTGTGATGAATATGTGGGGCAGCGGACCACCAGCAGCAACAGCCTGGTTGACCTGGCTAGGATCAGACGAGCCTGGCCCATGGACGGGAGTAGAAAAGCTCTCGAAATTCATCAAAGGTATATCAAAGGTAAAGGTATTATGGAGAAGATAATCAGGAGAAATGTGGCGGACCACCTGCAATGATTCTTCATACATTTTTAGTGCATCTCTCCCAAAAATATCTCAGTGCACTTGAGCATCACTTTAGCATCCCTCATCAACACATGCGTCAGTGCAAAAGTGGACACCTCATCAGTGTCCGTCTCAACAGACACTTTGTTAGCAGATGTTGTGATGATCTCAGACAAGTTCCATTCGCGGATGCCTTGTGTGAGGTCTTGCAATGCTGCTGCGCATGCATAAGCTTTCTTGTACCATGTGATTCACATCACGACGTGCTGGGAGGCGGCGGCTGGTGACGGGCGTGTAGGGTGACACCAGCTCCCACCTTGTGTATTTCCTAACTGACGCTACCGTTATGTTTTACAACTTGCGTGTGCCCCGCTATCTTCCATGACCCCTGCGTCCTCCTGGGATACCTCAACACCATTCACATATGAAAATTAGACATGTGTAACATCTGGGTATCTTTATTGTAGACGTTTCGCCCTCCAGTGGCTTTATCAATACCTCATCTTTTAAGAACGAAGTTCATGGTCAGCTTTGCAGAGAAGAACATCAGGGAAAGGAAGGGAGTTGTCGACTTCTTCTTCTAGTGTGAACTGGATTGATGGCTCGACGTGGTTGAGTTTGTGTTGGAGAGCTTAAACGTTGAAGCGTCTGGGAGTTATGATGAGAATGTCACTTGTTACAAGTCCCCACTCGGATTTAACCCCATTTATGCACACTCTCTGCTTCCTATTGGTGAGCCATGACTCGATCCATAACAGCACTTTTCCCCCAATGCCATGAGCTGCCACTTTCTTTAACAGTCTCTGATGTGGTACTCTATCAAAAGCCTTACTAAAGTCTAAATAAACAATATCGAATTCTTTATCGTGATCAACAGCCTCAAAAGCTTTACTGAAGAAGGTTAATAAATTAGACAGGAACTGCCCCTCATGAATCCATGCTGAGTATCATTAATCAAATTATGTTTATCCAGATGGCTTCTTATAATATCAGCTATAATTGACTAGTAATTTAACTACAATTGAGGTCAGGCTTATTGTGCGGTAATTTGATGGTAATGACTTGTCCCCTGCTTTAAAAATAGAAATTACATTAGCCATCTTCCGAATATCAGACACTACACCTGTTTGAAGAGACAAATCAAAAACATTAGTTAATGGTTCACAGAATTCCATTTTGAATTTCTTAAAAACCCTTGAAAAAAGCTCATCAGGACCCGGCGATTTATTTTGTTTCAGTCGGTCTACTTGTTTCATAACCATTTCGCTAGTGACTGTGATATTACATAATTTATCTTCTTTAGGCCCACTATAAAAGTTAATTACTGGGATATTGTTAGTGTCTTCCTTTGTGAAAACCGAGAAAATAATTATTAAAAATCAAGCACATTTCATTCTAATTGTCAGTAAGATGCCCAGAGTTGCTTTTAAGGGGACCTATCTTATCTCTAACTTTTGTTCAATAAACCTGGAAAAAACCTTTTGGGTTAGTTTACGAATCCCTAGCAACTTTAATTTCGTAGTCTCATTTAGCTTTTCTTATTCCCCTTTTAACGTCCCTCCTAACGTCAATATATTGATTCATAAGATGACCCTCACCTCTTTTGATGCGCCTATAGATTCATTTCTTCTGACTTAGAAGATATTTGAGCCTATTATTCATCCATTTTGGGTCATTTCTATTCGATCTAATTTCTTTGTACGGGATAAACATTCTTTGGGCAGCATGTATAGTGTTTAGAAAGCTGTCATATTGACAGCTCTCTTCGTTACCCCAGTCAACAGATAAGTGTTCTCTAAGCCCATTGTAATCTGCTAAACGAAAATCTGGGACCATTACTAAGTTGTTCCTATCATAGTATTTACATTCAATGCTAAAGGTAATTGATTTGTGGTCGCTTGCGCCGAGTTCTTCAGTAATTTCTAAATTCTACTGCAATTAAAATTTATGGTAAAAGTAAGCGAAATTTTATGATTTTTTTTTTTTAGGAAGCTTACACATAGGTATATTTTAGCTAAAAAAATAGTTTTTAAAAAAATCCTTGAAAGTCAAGTCAAGCTTCAAAAAACAATCCTGAACTACTTCTAAAAAGTCGTTAGATTCTAAATTCCCAGTCAAAAAATTCCAATCAATCTGACTAAAGTTAAAGTCTCCTAGAATTACTACGTTATCGTGCCTTGTGGCCTTAATTTCCTCCTAAAGTAGTCTCCCTTGGTCCCTATCTAAGTTTGGGGGACGGTATATCACGCCTAAGATCAATTTTTCAAACCCTCTGAAAATTCTATCCAGACTCTATGTGTTATTTCAGACTTTATACCCGTTTTTATGTAACAATTTAAACAATCTTGGACATAGAGTGCAACCCCATCCCCCTTACCGATACTTCTGTCTACTTGAAACAATTTAAAACCCCTGAATGTGACATTCAACAGGCATGTCCCTATTTTTCATATTAAACCACATTTCACTTATGGCAAAAACGTCAATGTTACCTGCACTTGCAACTAATCTCAATTCATCCATCTTATTTCTCGCACTACGTGTATTAGTATAAAATATGTTTAGAAAACCTCCCTTCTCTTTTCTCTTCCTGCTGATTCCTGTTCCTCCATTATATCTGTTACTGACCCTGTCACCTAGTGCCACTGGGTTTCCAATATTCACCAATAACTCATTCTGCCTATTACTGGTTTCCATAAAACTCACACTATCACTACACTGAGAATTCATTGATTTTCTAGAAAAACCCATACCACTATCTATTTTTAGTTTAAAGACCTAACAGCTCCCTCCACTGCGTTGGCCAGTGCTCCCACCCCAAACCTAGATAAGTGAACCCCATCCCTGGCATACATGTCATTTCTGCCATAGAAGAGGTTCCAGTTATCTATGAATGTTACTGAATTTTCCTTACAGTGTTTGTTCAGCCAGCAATTGACTCCAATTGCCCTGGACAACCATTCGTTTCCAAGTCCTCTCCTGGGCAAATGCCACATAACACAGGGTTCCCACCCTTCTTCCTAATTATCCATATTGCTGTCCTATACTTGCTAATCAGGTCTTCACTCCTATGTCTGCCAACATCGTTGCCTCCCACACTGAGGCAGATAATAGGATTGCTCCCATTACCTTTCATGATATAGTCTAGATGGCTAACAATATCCCCATCCCAGCCAAAGGAAACATACCCTCTGCCTCCTCTTCATGTCCCTATATAGTTCTACTGTCTTCAAGTTATGTCCTAGAATCTGTAATGATAAAGCCACTGGATGGCGAAACGTCTACAATAAAGATACCTAGATGTTGCACATAAGAACATAAGAAAGCAGGAACACTGCAGCAGGCCTACTGGCCCATGCAAGGCAAGTCCAAGTCTCCTACCGGCTTAAGCCAATGCCTCAACCTAGTCAAGTCAGGTCACATTCACTTAAGGAAGGAGCACAGCATCTGACCTAGTAGCGTGCTGAAAATATCCAGCCAAGACAGGACTCGCAGCAATGGTTTCAAGTTGGAAAAGTTCAGATTCAGGAAGGATATAGGAAAGCACTGGTTTGGTAATAGAGTTGTGGAAGTGGAACAAACTCCCGAGTACCGTCATAGAAGCTAATACGATGTGTAGTTTTAAAAATAGGTTAGATAAATACATGAGAGGGTGTGGGTGGGTGTGAGATGGACCTGACTAGCTTGTGCTACTAGGTCAGATGCTGTACTAATTCCTTAAATGGAAGTGACCTGACTACCTAGAGTTTACCTGGAAAGGATGGATGGCCCATTTTGGTGTCATCGGCAAACTTTCTTGTGTCATTATTTATTCCCTCATCTATGTCTATGAAGATTGTGAACAACAAGGGGCCCAACATTAACCCCTGTGGAACACCGCTTGTGACGTGCCCCCACTCTGATTTCTCCCCATTTATGCAAACTCTCTACTGCCTATTTGTCAACCATGCCTCTATCCCGGAGAAAATTTCTCCTCCTATTCCGTGTGCCTTAATTTTCCTCAATAGTCTCTGATGTGGGACTCTATCAAAAGCCTTACTGAAGTCCATATATACAATATCATATTCATTACCATGATCTACCTCCTCAAACACCTTAGTGAAAAAAGTTATTAAATTTGTAAGGCAGGAACGCCCTTTTGTAAAACCGTGCTGAGATTCGTTGAATAATTTATGTTTTTCAAGATGGCTACGAATTGCCTCGGCAATTAATGATTCCATAAATTTTCCCACTTTGGAGGTTAGGCTTATTGGTCTATAGTTCGAAGCTAAGGACCTGTCACCTGCTTTGAAAAAAGGTATTACATTTGCCATTTTCCACTTATCTGGCACCATGTGTCTAATTTTTATCGCCTTATGTATGAGATGAAGGTGTTGAAGAGTCTTAAACCCTTCACACTTGCTGCTTATCTTAGTAGACTCACTGCACACTTTATGTTTCGTTGGGTGAATATTTGCACTGTCTACCGAGCCTCTTGTTCTTGGACCTGCCTAGCATGGGCCAATAGGCCTGCTGCAATGCTCCTTCTTACATATGTTCTTATATAAGGAGTGATTTCAGATTTACGACCAATTTTCCAGGTATATAGGCAATTTTATCTCCTACGTTCCAGGAAGTCGTCAAGCTTTATTAAATATCATGGGAGCGATAAACCCTTAGAAATTATACAGCGCCTGTGGGGGGGAAGGATACGGAAGACATTCAGGCTTAATTCAGGGAACTGGAGCACAGATCCAATTCCCTAGATCAAGAGCCCCTCACCAGCGTCAAGAAATCTTCCCCGAAGAGTCAACGGCCTTCAATAGTTCCCGGTAATTTAATTATTTGACTGGAATCACAAGGACAGTCAAAGTTCTCTGGCACACATTACCAGTGCCACGATTTCGCCTGTTATAAAAGATGGAACAGGATACTTATAGACTCGGCATCTTTTTATTTGGATGGTTCAAGTTATCTATCCATCATTTTTCTTGAGCTAGTGACAGCAACACTGCCGTGATCCACGAACACAAAATCTTCTAAAACATCACTCAAAATTCCATCACATTCCTCTTCTGTTCTACTGAGCGGTTCAACATTATTTTATATTCCGTTCGCATTTTTAATTCTTCACTGTTCCATTGAGGAGAAACTAAAATTTGGCCCATACGGCAGAATTCCGGGAGTACAAAAACTCAAAATTCATCAAAGATATCCTTGGACACCATTGTCGTCAGTGGGTCACTAGTGGACTGTGACTGCGGCCCGGTTACAGACCGGTCCGCAGGGGCGTTGACCCCCGAAACCCTGTTCAGATATACTCCTCCAGGTATATTTGCATATTATATTTGCATTTTATTTAACATTCAATACATCCAAGACTATGCTATAATTTTCCAGCCATGTGAAAGACATGAGCGGTCTGTTCCACCCCTCATGTTGCCCCGGGCTGTGGAAAACTTACAGTATGACGTGTGTAGCAAACTTGCTTTTTTAAAACTCTTTCTGAGGTTTTGATAATGTGGGATGTCACTGCTATCAGTCTTGTTTATTAGCAGCTCCTCTGCTGCAGTCTTTTAGAATAGGCCTAAATACTTTTTTTTTGTAATGCCTGTGACTGTCCTCATGTACTATAGGCATGTGGTTATTTATTTATATTATTTTTTTTTTTGATAAACATGGAGTTCCTGAGAGGTCAAAGATTTTTGGGTTTAAAAATGTTATTGTTTTTGTTTGCATCAGTGTTTATGGATTTGCTGTGACAGATGACGTACTTGTTTGTAGCAGTTAGTTTAGTTCAATATCTTTATTATGCACCCCATAACCATCCTGTGGGTGGTAGTTAAAAGATTACAGAGGTATATAATGGGTCCAGGGACTGGGCCCCAAAGTTTTGATAGCTGAGCAAGTTACAAAGGTAATGAACTCCAGGTAGATCTGGTCACACCATGACAAGTTACAAAGGTAATGAACTCCAGGTAGATCTGGTCACAGCCATGACAAGTTACAAAGGTAATGAACTCCAGGTAGATCTGGTCACAGCCATGACAAGTTACAAAGGTACTGAGTCATCTACACGTCTATACATGGCAACAGTAATGAACAAATTACAAAGCAATAAGCCATACACAAGTAAAAAAAAAAGAATACTTGCAGCACTGATGTTAACAGACCCTGGTGGGCCCCGGAGATGAAGCACAACCTAACCTAACCTAAACCGAGGTAGGATAACAACTCAGCATGTAAATTCAACAGTGTAAGAAGAAAAGCCAACAGAAGGGAGTTCATGCGCCTGCGCCTCTCATGCGCCTGCGCACTTCTCATGCGCCTGCGCCTCTCATGCGCCTGCGCACTTCTCATGTGCCTGCGCACTTCTCATGCGCCTGCGCACCTCTCATGCGCCTGCGCACTTCTCATGCGCCTGCGCACTTCTCATGCCCTGCGCTTTCATGCGCCTGCGCACTCTCATGCGCCTGCGCACTTCTCATGCGCCTGCGCCTCTCATGCGCCTGCGCACTTCTCATGCGCCTGCGCACTCTCATGCGCCTGCGCACTTCTCATGCGCCTGCGCACTTCATGCGCCTGCGCACTTCTCATGCGCCTGCGCACCTCTCATGCGCCTGCGCACTTCTCATGCGCCTGCGCACTTCTCATGCGCCTGCGCACCTCTCATGCGCCTGCGCACTTCTCATGCGCCTGCGCACCTCTCATGCGCCTGCACCTCTCATGCGCCTGCGCACCTCTCCCTGCGCCTAGGCCTGCACTTCTCATGCGCCTGCGCACTTCTCATGCGCCTGCGCACCTCTCATGCGCCTGCGCACTTCTCATGCGCCTGCGCACCTCTCATGCGCCTGCGCACCTCTCATGCGCCTGCGCACTTCTCATGCGCCTGCGCACTTCTCATGCGCCTGCGCACCTCTCATGCGCCTGCGCACTTCTCATGCGCCTGCGCACTTCTCATGCGCCTGCGCACTTCTCATGCGCCTGCGCACTTCTCATGCGCCTGCGCACTTCTCATGCGCCTGCGCACCTCTCATGCGCCTGCGCACTTCTCATGCGCCTGCGCACTTCTCATGCGCCTGCGCACCTCTCATGCGCCTGCGCACTTCTCATGCGCCTGCGCACTCTCATGCGCCTCGCACTCTCATGCGCCTGCGCACTTCTCATGCGCCTGCGCACTTCTCATGCGCCTGCGCACTCTCATGCGCCTGCGCACTCTCTCATGCGCCTGCGCACCTCTCATGCGCCTGCGCACCTCTCATGCGCCTGCGCACCTCTCATGCGCCCGCTCTACCTATCACAAAATACTTACTAAATATTTTTCTTAACCACCAGTGCTACGGTAGCATTATTTAATTAAAAGAGTATTTATTATAGGCGGTTCAAAAAAGTGCATTTGCAATTTTGCATGATCATGGAGAAGTTTTCAAGTGCCACCAGCTGACCATCAGGCCACACCAGACTCCTTGTGACGGCTATGTAGGTATGCAGGCCGCTGGCACCAACAGCCTGACTGATCAGGCAGCCAAAAGAAAGAACGTCTGGTCTTCAGGACGGGCTGAGAAAGCAGAACCCATGAAGCTGGCCACAGGTATGTCACAGTGATCCCCAGAACCTTAAGCAAGGAAACAAATAACTGGAAATGACTGACACAGCATCACCTGGATAATGACTGACACAGCATCACCTGGATAATGACTGACACAGCATCACCTGGATAATGACTGACACAGCATCACCTGGATAATGACTGACATATGTGATAGATGAGATAGGGGAGAGAGACAGGTGAGTCAGACACTTTGCCAGCTAATGCTGGTAAAGTAAGAAGTTCAGTACCCCCAAGACACGGTACTGGCGCCTCCTCTGTTTATCCTCACAGCATAGATAAAAACACTCACCACAGTTACGTATCGTCATTTGCATATTATATCAAAACAAGCAAGAAAATCACCTCATAAGAGGACACGAAAAATATGGCAAGAAGATGTAAACAAGTCTCCCGGTGGACAGTGAGTAGTAACATGACGTTCATCAAGTCTCCCGGTGGACAGTGAGGAGTAACATGACGTTCATCAAGTCTCCCGGTGGACAGTGAGGAGTAACATGACGTTCATCAAGTCTCCCGGTGGACAGTGAGGAGTAACATGACGTTCAATACTGACAAGTTCCAACTATACTTAGATGTGGAGAGAATGAAGAATTCAAAAGAGACGCTGTATACAAAATGCAAGATCACCAAACAACGAAGGGAACAAGAGAAAGATCTGGGAGTAATGATGGCAGCTTGACACTAAATAGCCCCGATAAAAAACAAGGACACAATTGGCAAGCTAAGAGATAACTCAGTAAGTATAAAGGTGCCAGGACTCAACACCTTCCCTTCGTGAATAAGAGGAATTACCAACAGACCCCCAGTTGTCTTCAAGCTGGTCTGTGGTACACACACTGAACTGCGTGCAGCTAACATCAACAGCCTGTTTGGTCAGACCAACAACCTGAAGGCCTGGTCTGGGACACACAAGCGGAGGTGGTGACCCCGAAATAATGTTCAGGTAACCTCTTAACGTAAACACTACAGCCCAGTTGATTAGGAACTAATCTGAGAAATTTATCAAGTTGCCTTTTGAAGACACCTAGGGCGTCTCTTAGTGATTTCCCTTATATATAAAGAAAAGGGGTTAAAGAGTCTTGATCCCTTTACACTTATTGACTATTTTTTTAGTGTACGCACTGCAACCATACTTTTTACTTATAATATTTTACCCCGTCCGCCGAGGGAGTAAGGAGTAATTTCAATGTGCAAATTTGGAACTAGTTCCGTCAATGTTTTCCAGGGATTTCACTCAGCACTGAGTGATATAAGTTGAAAAAAGTTAGTAAGTTTATTTAGGTACGAGTACACATAAGTACAATTATCATACCTGGTTTAACATATGTAAATTACCCAGGATGACCCTAAAAAAGTCAGACAAATTGACTTATTTCCACTGGGGTCCTTGTAATATCTTAATATTTAAATTCTAGCTTTAAGTTACAGTAGAAATTAGTCATGATTCACCTGCCTTAATAAAAGCAATATCATTATTATACTGTTAATAACTACTGTTATTACTGATACCTTCATAATTATTTATTATGGTGTTACAACTGAGAGTTGTGAGACCACAAACAAATGACAGTCTGGGCCTAGAGACTCCCACCACAATGAAACCTTTGCCTTGGTAGGCCTACTTAGGTCTACACCACAAGAGGTAGAGCCATTTGCCCCAACCTGTCACCTGAAACCCTGGTGAAATAGGCCTACACCAGAACCACAGCCTCCGGAAGGCACCTGCTTCCGGTACATGTGAAAAGTAACACTCGGGCCTTGAAGACCACACTGGTAAACCAGAACAACTTTGATTAATCTGACACATGTGTAACATCTGGGTATCTTTATTCAGTGGACGTTTCGCCCACTAATGGCTTTATCAACATGATACAGAAGACTGCGGAGGTAGAAGATGAGGTAATCAGGAAAGGTAATCAATAGTCTTGAGTCACTAAGACTACGGTACTGAACTCAGGTACTTGCACATGTCTCTCACTCTCAAAAAAAAAAAGACCTTTTATATAAAGAAGACGTTTCGCCTCCAAGAGGCTTCATCAAGTACTTGAAAAAGCCTATTGCGGGTAAAACGTCGTATTAATACAATATCTGGCTTCTGTTTTGCAGATATTTTTCATCATGAGCCTGGCCCATGGCCGGGCTCAGAGAGTAGAGAAACTCTCGAAACTCTTCAAAGGTATATATCACTTGTGTGAGCCTGACTGCCCTCACATACCAGGGGGCAGCACTACGCCATCTCATATTTGTAAACATTTCCAAAGTCAAGCATCCTCCATTATATATATATATATATATATGTCGTGCCGATTAGGTAAAACTGGTCAATTAGCAAGAACTCATGTAAAATTAAGTCCTTTCTAAAATTTTCTCTTATACGTTTAAAGATATATTTTTTTCATTTATGTTAATGTAATAATTTATAATTTTGTACCAAGAGAAACTTTGAAAACCTACCTAACCTTATTACAACAAGAGCAATTTAATTTAGCCTAACCCAACTAAATATATTTTAGATACGTTAACATTAATTTAATAATAAACAAACACAATGAAATATATTTTTTTCGTTATATTCAGAATGATTTTGGCGAAATTATTGCATACACAAATTTTCACTTGTCTTATATGGCAAGGTGAGCGTTGCTATTTAGGCCAAAATCGCAAGTTTTACCTAATCGGCACGACATATATATATATATATATATATATATATATATATATATATATATATATATCATTTGTCAACTGATGTGAGGGTTTGACGCACCATATATCACCCACGTTAAACTACACTTATAACCACTTAATGTGGCGCTGTGAAGACACATTAAGTTAATTAACAAATAAAACATCGCGTGTTTTAACGGAATTTATAAAACCTAAACATGAAATGTTCGCTACACAGACGACTGTATTCCATTATTATTATTATTATTATTATTATTATTATTATTATTATTATTACTGTTGTTGTTGTTGTTATTATTTATTCAACTCATGGGGAAGAGCTAAACTCATATGGGTCTAGCAGCTCCTGAGGAATGGAAGGTGGTCAGGTTTTTATTCAAGGAGAGGGAGGGTAGCTCCAAATCCTTGAATCAAAAGACATTCAGACTCTCCAATTACTACGCCCAACACCACAAAGAGTAACCAAGCATAACAATCTACATGCTAGTAACTACGCTCACCATAACAACTACGCTCACCATAACAACTACGCTCTCCATAACAACTAAGCTCTCCATAACTACGCTCGCTCATCAACCTCTGCCTCTTAAATACGCTTCAATAACCTTAGGCTTGTAAAGCAATCGTTTATAATTACCAGCACACCTTGAGGTTTATTAAACATGTTAAGAAGTTCTCAAAGATCTATGAATATTCTCTTCAGTTAATGAGACCGAATTTCATGTAACTAATCACATTTCTTCGTATCTTTTTAATGAAATATTTCAAGGTAATGGAGCTGGAGAACCTTCAAGGCTCCTAAAAAATCAGTCAAGCAACTGAATTACTGTGAACTGTATTGCTTGTAACATAGGCAAGAAGATGCATTATAATCTACACCTGGAAAATAATCAAGGATTGGTGCTAAACCTGCCCACCGACATCACTCCATATGACTTGACACACTGTGCAAAATATTTCCAATTAAAAGCAGGGGCGCATCGAGTATACTGCAAGAAAAAACTAATTGTAAGGGGACCAAGACTCTTCCCCACCTTTCTTACATGCGTGAGGGAAATTACCTGGCTGTCTTCAAGAGCGAACTTGATGAGTTCCTGAAGTCAGTTCCTGATCAGCTGGGCTGTGGTTCATACGGTGGTTCACGTACAGCTGGAAACAACCTTGTCGGCAACCAGGAGGCCTAATCTGGGACCTGGTCCCGGGGACACTGACCCAGAGAACCGACTACAGGCAACTTACAGGTCAGCGTGTCGAGCCCTGACACGAGACCCCTCACCATATCGAAAATAAGGTGAACAGATAAAGATGAGAAATGTTGTGTTTGAGAAGGAAGTGCCTAGTGTGTGCCAGCAGGTCTAATATAGTACTTCTCTATTCCTAGCTTCGTCAAAGTATCAAATTATATTGAATGTCTCACCTGGAGTCTACCTGGAGGCTGTTCCGGGGGTCAACGCGCCCCCCGCGGTCCCGTCCTTGACCAGGACCCCTGGGAACATACCCATGACAGTCCTGCCTGAAGCCACACTTCCTACACCCAACACCTCCACACCTGCGGTTACAAAACATGCAGTGTGTTGATTCCTGACATACTTGGATTTTCTCTACATTCTTACTCCTCCTCTTCACAGTTCCTGTTTCAGTGGCGAACGTTTAAAAAACAACGTTAACGCATTATTAGTTTTTAAACGCAATGTTTTCTGGTTTCTCTGCCAATATTTCTGAAAACAAAACCAAATATCACTACATAAACAACCCGTACATAGGAGAAAGTAGCTTATGGCGACGTTTCGGTCCAACTTGGACCAGTCATTAGGCAATGGTCCGAGTCGGACCGAAACGTCGCCATAAGTTTCTGTGCTGGTTATTTTGTGTATTGTTCCAGTCACGGTATTGTGCCTTTTGTGTTCCAAATACCACTAAGTTTTCTAACCAACATTCAATTTGTTTTATATAAATTTTGTGTGTACAAAGCAGTGGGATTTTCCAGAGACATAATGAGGTACACACATCAGTAATCTCAATCTTATTGTTTACGTTTAGTGTTGAATCACCAATTTCAGAAGGTAACAGCCAGTTAGGTAAGTACTCATAGTCTTTCTACTCCAGGAGCCCGGCCATGGGCCAGGCTCGTCAGTACATGTACAAGTACGTGTACAACTTAGAACAACAACACTGGCCTGTGTATCTGTTGCTGATTCTTAAGGCCCGATCCCAAACCAGACCGGACCGATGACAGTCAGGCTGTTGGTACTAGCAACACGCAGCAAAACATCGAGACCGGCTAATCAGGAAATGACTTGAGGAATTTACCAAACAAGAGTAACTGTATCCCAGGACTGGTCTACAAACCACGTGCCCCAATAAACCACAACATAACTGGTTTGATTAACATGCGCTTAATACACGTTGGGGGGGGGTCAGGGAGGAGGGACCAGACGAGGCTTATATGGAGAAACATCACTATTACTGACAAACTGGAGAATCTGCCGGGAGAGAGAGAGAGAGAGAGAGAGAGAGAGAGAGAGAGAGAGAGAGAGGAGGAGAGGGAGGTATGTACCAGCCACCTGAGACTGGTGTACACACTAATACCGCCAGTATTTACAATATGCAGATTAGCCGAGACTCGTGGGTTATTTTCTTACCAGCATGACTCTTCAAGTTTGTTGATTACCTTTCTCTCTCTCTCTCTCTCCCCTTCCTCTTCTCCCTCCCACCTCCCACCCTTCCTTCTCCCACTCTCATCATTTCCTCTTATACCTTTGATATACCTTTGAAGAGTTTCGAGAGTATCTACTCTCTGAGCCCGGCCATGGGCCAGGCTCGTCTGGTGCTTGCCTGGTCAACCAGGCTGTTGCTGCTGGAGGCCCGCTGCCCCACATATCCATCACAGCCTGGTTGATCTGGCACCTGGTGAAGATATTTGTCCAGTTTCCTCTTGAAGGCTTCTACACTGGTTCCAGCCGTGTTTCGGATATCTTCTGGTAAGATGTTGAATAGTCTGGGACCCCGGATGTTAATACAGTGCTCCCGTATTGTCCCCACCGCACCCCTGCTCCTAACTGGGTTTATTTTACACTTTCTCCCATATCTCTCACTCCAGTATGTTGTTATGGCAGTGTGCAGATTTGGGACCAGGCCCTCAAGTACTTTCCATGTATATATTATCATGTATCTCTCTCCTCCGCTCCAATGAGTACATGTTCAAGACTTGAAGGCGTTCCCAATAATTTAGATGTTTCAATGGCTCAATGTGAGCCGTAAACGATCTCTGGATTTGTTCCAGCTCTGCTATTTCTCCTGCCCTGAACGGGGCCGTCAGCACTAAGCAGTATTCTAAGTGGGGAGCACTAGCGATTTGAATAGTGTCACCATCGGCATTATTTCCTTGTTTTGAAAGTTCTCAATACCCACCCCGTCATCTTCCTGGCTGTTGTGATCTTTGTCTTGTTATGGTCTTTAAACGACAGATCAGCAGACATAATTATTCCCAAGTCCTTTACGTGTTCCTTTCGTTCTATGTGGTGACCCTCTTGCGTTTTGTATATAGTGTTCCTTTTGAGTTCTTCATTTTTCCATACCTAAGCAGCTGAAACTTATCACCATTGAACGTCATGTTGTTCTCCACTGCCCATTGGAAGACCCTGCTTATGTCCTCCTGTAATTGTTCAGTGTCCTCTACCGTAGTGACTTTCATGCTTATTTTAGTGTCATCTGCAAATGATGATACAAAAGTGTGCTGGGTGTTTTTATCTATGTCTGCTATGAGGATGAGAAACAGCAGAGGTGCCAGGACAGTGCCTTGGGGCTCTGAGCTTTTGACCTCGCTGATGCTGGATCTTGCCCTGTTCACTACTACTTTTTGTGTTCTTTGTGTTAGGAACTCAAAAATCCATCTGCCTACCTTCCCCGTAATGCCTATGGCCCTCATTTTGTGCGCTATCACTCCATGATCGCATTTGTCATCTACTATTTTCACTCCGTCTCTCACACTAGTTTCTCTTAAGAACATAAGAACATAAGAAAGAAGGAGCACTGCAGCAGACCTACTGGCCTATGCGAGGCAAGTCCAATTCTCCCACTCGGCTCTTATTCTCCCTCTCTCACATTTTTCGTTCTCCCCCCCTTATTCCCCTCTCTTCCTTAATTACGCCTCTTTCCCCATCACAGTTATTGTTCTTCCATCTGTGTCTTGTTCGTTGGTTAAGACGGTCCACTAAGGTATTACAGTAACTCTTGGCTGGTAGTTTTCTCCATGCTCTTAATTAAGAGTTCTACATGATAACATAAGAACATAAGAAAGGAGGAACACTGCAGCAGGCCTGTTGGCCCATACTAGGCAGGTCCTTCACAATCCATTCCACTAACAGAATAATTGCCCAACCTAATTTTCAATTCTACCCAAGAAATAAGCTTTGATGATTCTATTAACTCAAGTGCGAGTCCCACTCAAATCCAACCCCTCTCACTCATGTATTTATCCAACCTAAATTTAAAACTACCCAAGGTCCTAGCTTCAATAACCCTACTAGGCAGACTGTTCCACTCATCAACTACCCTATTTGCAAACCAATACTTTCCTATATCTTTTCTAAATCTAAACTTATCTAATTTGAATCCATTATTGCGGGTTCTCTCTTGGAGAGATATCCTCAAGACCTTATTTATATCCCCTTTGTTAATACCCATTTTCCACTTGTATACCTCGATCATGTCTCCCCTCATTCTACGTCTTACAAGTGAATGTAATTTTAGGGTCTTCAATCTTTCTTCGTAAGGAAGATTTCTAATGCTATGTATTAATTTAGTCATTCTACGCTGAATGTTTTCTAACGAATTTATGTCCATTCTGTAATATGGAGACCAAAACTGAGCTGCATAATCTAGGTGAGGCCTTACTAATGATGTATAAAGCTGTAATATAACCTCTGGACTTCTGTTGCTAACACTTCTTGATATAAATCCCAGTAATCTATTTGCCTTATTACGTACGCTTAGGCATTGCTGTCTTGGTTTAAGGTTGCTGCTTACCATCACCCCCAAGTCCTTCTCGCAATCTGTATGGCTAAGTTCTACGTTATTTAACTTATAAGTGCTTGGGTTATGGACACTCCCGAGCTTCAGTACCTTGGATCACAATAATTACACAGCTCCAGGGCAATACGGGTTTAGATGAATGGTTCAGAGAACCGACAAGTTATAAATTAGACACATATGATACCCAAATGTTGCATATGTGTCTAATTTATAATACGGGTTTACAGCAGGTCGCTCCCTCCCTCTTGCAGTTGCTAGATTTTTAACAACATGGTCTTTAATACCCTGAAAGACGAACAAAATCCGGATCTAATATGCACAAACTTAATCGAAATGGCTTGGACAGGTGTGGTCGTTGTGGAATACTACACAAAATGTGCGCAAAATGAATAACTGGCCATAGATAAGCCACTCGTAGGAGAGAGAACCTTATATCGACTAAGTAATCTTCTCTCTCCTATGGTTTAATGTGTGGGTTAGTTGTGTATTGTTCCAGTCACGGTATTGTGTTCCTGGAAGTGCTTTACAAGCTCACGCAACTCACTCTATTTTTTCTCTCTCTCTGGAAAGGAAAAATAAACACGAGTGGTGGACCTGACTTAACTCGAGTGGTGGACCTGACTTAACTCAGTGAAGACGTGTCTTGTGTGCTCTCTGTGAATCTGAACAAGATGTCCTCTCTTGAGCTACTCTACCAGCAGCTGAAGGAAGAACTGAGGGTAGCTAAGCTTGAGATACAGCGACTGACTGAGGAAAACAAGAGGATTCGTAGTAATCCTCCTGTTGAGAATCCTCAAGCCAAGAAAGGAACCTGGACAGTGGCCGGAATGCATGGGACAAAGTTAAAGATCAAGAGGATGGATGGAGAGGTAGAATTAACGAAGAACCAGAAACCTGTTGTGGAAACATCGAACCGATTCTCCGTGTTACCCGATGAATGTGAGTCGACTACAGGGAACATCACGAACGACACCAAGGAAGGTAAGAACATTGTTCTTGTTGGGGATAGTCAAATTAGGTATATGGATAGGGCCTTCTGCTTGAAAAGAGAAGTAGGAGACAGAGGGTTTGCTTTCCTGGGGCTGGGATGGAGGATATTGTTAGCCGTCTGGACGACATCATGAGAGGTAATGGGAGCAATCCTATTATCTGTCTCAGTGCTGGAGGCAACGATGTTGGCAGACGTAGGAGTGAGGACCTGACTAGCAGGTATAGGTCAGCAATAGACATAATTAGGAAGAATGGTGGGAACCCTGTCATATGTGGTATTTTGCCAAGGAGAGGAGTTGGAGATGAATGGTGTCCAGGGCAATTGGTGTCAATTGCTGGCTGGACAAACACTGTAAGGATAATGCAGTACCATTCATTTGCAACTGGGACCACTTCTATGGCCGAAATGACATGTATGCCAGGGATGGGGTTCACTTATCCAGGGCAGGTGTGGATTTTCTTGCTAGCTCAGTTGAGGGTGTTGTTAGGACTTTAAACTAGGATTAGTTAGAGGTATGGGTTTAGAAATGGAAAATAATGAATGTCGAAATATAGATCTAGGCTTTGATATAAAAAATCTTAACAATAACAAGGACAGAAATAGGTATAGTGGTAAAACAGAATGGAGCAGGAAGGGTAAAGAGAAAGGAGGTCTTTAAAGTGTATTATACAAATAGTCGTAGTGCTAGGAATAAGATGGACGATTTGAGATTATTTGCAAGTGCAGGTAACATTGATGTATTTGCCATAACTGAGCGTGGTTCAATACAGAAAAATAGGGACATGCCTGCTGAATGTCATATACAGGGTTTTAAATTGTTCAAAGTAGACAGAAGTTTCGGGAAGGGGGTGGAGTGGCACTGTATGTCGAGATCGCTTGAACTGTTGCATAAAAAGGGGATAAAGTCTGAAATAACACATACAGAGTCTGTCTGGATAGAATTTTCAGAGGGCATGAAAAATTGATTTTAGGTGTGATATACCGTCCCCAAACTTAGATAGGGACCAAGGGAGACTACTATGGGAGGAAATTGTTAAGGCCACAATGCACGATAACGTAGTTATTCTGGGTGACTTCAACTTTAGTCAAATTGATTGGAATTTTTGACTGGGAATTTAGAATCTAACGACTTCTTAGATGTAGTTCAAGATTGTTTTTGAAGCAGTTTGTGACAGAACCTACAAGGAAATAACCTGCTTGACTTAGTTCTGGCAAACAAGGAAACCCTTGTTAATAATTTAGAAATTACAGAGGAACTCGGCGCAAGCGACCACAAATCAATTACCTTTGGCATTGAATGGAAGTTTCATAGTACGAATAACTCAGTACGGTCCCAGATTTTAGCAGCAGATTACAATGGACTTAGAGAACACTTATCATCTGTGGACTGGGGTAATGAAGATAGCTATCAATATGACAGTTTTCTGAACACTATACATGCTGCCCAAATAACATTTATCCCATATAAAGAAATTTTTTTACATTTATTAGTTTCAATAAATATACATTTATAATTCATAAACATGCAAAATACATGTTGCATATAATACAACAGCAATTCTTTGGTTAAACAGTGAAAATATCGAAAATATCAGAAAACTATGCCCTAAAACCCTTACCTCTACCACCAGTGAACTCTTGTCCCCTTTCCCTAATAAATAAATAAATACAGAGTCCACAAAACATAAACCCAAATAATGAAATACAGTCCACCATAACATATTTTCTATTCCT
>WNWK01009651.1:7500-75177 GCA_009830355.1 Cherax destructor | reverse complement strand
AGTGTAACCAGGAATACTAGTATGATGCAAGTGTGGGCCAGGAATACTAGTATGACCCCAAGTGAGCCAGGAATACTAGTATGATGCAAGTGTAACCAAGTACCAGTATGATGGACATCCAAGAAACCATATGATGGACAACCAGGAATACCAGTATGATGGGTGTAACCAGGAATACTAGTATGATGCAAGTGTAACCAGGAATCCAGTATGACCCCAAGTGTAACCAGGAATACCAGTATGTGAAAGTGTAACCAGGAATACTAGTATGATGGACGTGTAACCAGGAATACCAGTATGATGGACGTGAAAACCAGGAATACTAGTATGATGCAAGTGTAACCAGGAATACCAGTATGATGCAAAGTGTAACCAGGAATACTAGTATGATGGACGTGTAACCAGGAATCCCCGGTATGATGCAAGTGTAACCAGGAATACCAGTATGATGCAAGTGTAACCAGGAATACTAGTTGATGGACGGTAACCAGGAAACCAGTATGATGGACGTGTAACCAGGAATACCAGTATAAAGGAGGGAAACCAGGAATACCAGTATGATGCAAGTGTAACCGGAATACAAGAAAAAGTGTAACCAGGAATACAAGTATGATGCAAGTGAACCAGGAATACTAGTATGATGCAAGTGTAACCAGGAATACCAGTATGAGGGAAAATTCCAGGAATACTAGTATATGCAAGTGTAACCAGGAATACTAGTATGATGTAAGTAACCAGGAATACCAGTATGATGCAAGTGTAACCGGGGAATCAAAAATGATGCAAGTGTAACCAGGAATACTGGGTATGATGCAAGTGTAACCAGGAATACCAGTATGCAAGTGTAAAAAAAGGAATATAATTTGACATTGATCTGGAGTGGAAGGAGGCTGCAGTCGGGGTGGGATATTAATTCATCTTACAAATGGTGACAGATCTTAAAAAAGAGGATGGGGAAACTAGGAAACATCACGATGGTAATATTTATCCAAAATAGTTCATACACACCAGTTAATGTGGCAAGATAATTATGATTTGTATCAATTTTATGTTCGCAGACTAGTTATTATCAAACATAAATTGCTGGAAACATTATTTTTATTTTAATTTGTTTGGTATTTATCAGGCTGTCTGGGAAGTGCATTATAAGTTCTCCTTTTTATATCCAGAAAAAGGTCCCATGGCTACTATAACCCACTGATAATTATCAGATGATAATTTTACGGGGTAAATTTTAATCCCCAACTTTAGACAAAAAAAGTAGACAGTTAAAACAGGTTTTGTGCAGGAGAAGTTTTTTTTTTTAAAAGGTTTTGTTGCAAGTTGGCCTCAGCAACAAGATTATATACACCGAGACGCATATGTATTCTCAGAGATATATACTGAGAGTTTACATTAATTCCTATTTTAGGGAGTAAAGTATTCTTGACGGGTAGTGACCAGCACATTCAGCCTTAACGATCCTATGTAGTCGATAGGTTTAACCCAATTAACCAGGTAGCCTCAGATGGTCGGGAGTCGTGCTCCACACCCCCAACTCTATAACTTACTTTCTTATACAGAGCCATGTCCTCAAACATAACCCCACACTCTATATTACCCTCTAATCTAGTCTTACGTCACTTATGGTCACGTGGATGGGGGATCTACACCAGCCAGTCATTTACATCCCATGGTAACTCAGCAAAATCTGCTATTACAATTACCATTCAGTTTCCAAACATCACCCTTCCCACCACTATTCAAAAGGTTAAATTTACTCAACATACAAAACATTACAGTTATTACTGTGCGTATTATATATACAGGAATCAAGGGGCTAGTAACCCCTTATCCTGTATAAATTAGTAAATATAAGAAGAAAAACTTTATAAGTTTATTTTGTAATTTCGGGTCATCCTACTTCGGTGGGAGACGGCCGGTGTGTTGAAAAAAATATATTTACAATACACAAAAAACAAATACAATCCCTGACCACAAACCTTTTCTTGAAATCTACAACACAGTGCATAGACACAATACATGAGAGAAATACCTGTGATACCCCACGTGTTCGACTCAACTGAAATAAATACCATGTACATAAAAGGTCAAAAAAAATAATAAACTTCCTGCAACAAGTTTCTAACCATTCTCTGTCATTTGCTTAAAAAATGTTACCAAAAAAATACTTATATTTTATGCAATCCACGAAGATGGAATATAAATGTCAGCTGTATCTGAGATAGCCTGCCTCTCGACTTCCACTCAGCCATGACACTCGTGTACTCAGCCGTATGACACTCGTGCACTCAGCCATCACACTCATGCACTCCAGCCATCACACTCGTGTACGTCTCAACTACCTACCTCCAACACCACAAGCATTATAACTGAAGCCATCAGTAAAATTCTGTGCTACAGTCACCTATTATTGACGATACTCTTATACATAAGGTTACCAACCCAATTGAAGTCTCGCTCAAATCAACACCCTAAAAACAAGGCAGGAGACATAAACAGCCACCAACTTTTATGTACAAAAAGCTTCACAGGTACTGTCACCAATTATAGCAACACTATTCAATAAATCCATTGAAGCCTCTACCTTTCCATCAACCCCAAAATACTAGGGTCACCCGATCCACAAAGGAGGGGATCAAACAGACCTGAATAATTATAGACCAATTCTAATTTACCATTGCTTTCTAAAATCTTCGAAAAATTAATTCATAGACAAATCTATTCCTACCTCGTCTCACACAATGTACTCAACCCCTGTCAATTTGGATTCAGGACAAACAAGAGCACAAACGTGCTATTACGCACGTGAGTTAATATAACAGCATTGAAAAAAGAAGTCCCACTGGGAATCTTCATTGATCTCCAAAAGCTTTTTTATACAGTCGAATGATTTACGCTCACAAAATTAGCACACTATGGTAAAGGGGGCCCCCTCAACTACCTAAAATCATACCCACCAACAGAAGCAAAAACGTGTACACAAATGGAGCGAACTCTTCCACACAACCAATTACAATCGGAGTCCCTCAAAAGGGAAATGTCCTGGGGCCCTCCTATTCCTCATTTAAAAAATGACCTACCGAATGCATCCTTCTCAAACCCATTTTATTTGCAGATGACAAACATATGTCTTCTCCCCCAAAAACCAGTTATGGCCAACACTGTTAATGCCGAATTACAGAAAATATCAACATGGATGACGATAACAAGCTTACCTCAATTACTGACAAGACCTGCTTCATACTTGTTTGGAAGAAAGTCAAAATGTTCCATTTAAAATAACCTTAATGGCACCCATCACAAGACTCACGGAGGGAAAATTCTAGGAATCCACCTTGACAGTAGCCTTAAATTCCAAACACATATACAACAAATTTCCAAGAAAATCTCGAAGACAGTAGGCATATTATCAAAGATACGCTATTATGTACCTCAATCAGCTCTCCTTGCACTATATCATTCACTTATCTACCCGTATCTCACCTATGGAATCTGTGCATGGGGATCAACAACGTTAAATCACCTTAGACCACTCATAACACAACAAAGGCCGCAGTCAGAATGATAACAAATTCCCACTCTAGACAGCATACTCCACCAATATTCAAAAGTCTCAAACTACTCACCGTAAAGAACATTCATACTTACTCTTGTGCCTACTACATATATAAAACTTTACACTCTAATATAAACCCTCTGCTCAAAACTCTCCTCACCAACTTTAATAGGACCCATGACCACAACACACGACACAGATCACTTTTTGATATACCCCGTGTTCATATCAACCTATGTAAAAATTCTATGCACATAAAGGGCCCCAGAATCTGGAATTCATTACCAGTAAATATTAAGATAATCTTGTCTGAAAATCAATTTAAGACTCAACTCAAAACCACCTACTCACCCAAACCTAAATGATCATGCTATAAACTACTTTGAAAAATGCTCATTGTTACTTTCCTATACGATAATCTCAATTTTTAATAATATGTTACTATTATGTTACCCCCTACTCATATTATAAGTTAATGTCAAAAATGCTCAATGTTATTTTCCTTAAGATAATCTCAATTCCATATTATCATTCAAGAATCTTAACACCTGTAACAATCTAAGATCTAATATCATTATATAATAATTTAAACAGTAAAATTTCATCATATTGTAATTTTGAAAATAATTTTTAACTAGAATAAACTCAATAAATTTCTCTAATATTAAGTACATAGTTTTTAAGGACTAGAATAAGCTGCCCCTAATGCCATGGCATGTCAGTGGCTCTCCTTGCACTCAATTTACATTGTAACTTCCGATACCCATGTAATCTGCAATGAAATAAAATTTGTTTGTTTGTTTGTTTTGTTTATTAACATTGCTTTAAACAATATTATTAACAGTGTTATAAGTAGATAATGTTCGTTACTGAGTACAGTCACTGCATTGAAAGTCTCCTTGGATTGGTTAATGGGGTTTAAAACCTATCGACTACACGAGGGTCATTAAGGCTGTAGGTTACATGTTCATCACCAGTCAAGAATACTTTGATCCCTATAATAGTGATTGAACTCTGCAGTGTACACACACTGAGAAAATTCACCTCTAGGTGTATATACATTGAAATTTTGTAACAATCGCGAACAAGCGATACAAGATGCAAAACAACCACGGGGGTAGTTGAATGATAGCTCTAGGCCTTTCGTGTTGCAATCAACACATCAGGAGCTTGCAATGTTGCAGCAAAGGAGGAAGTCCAAGCAAATTCTTTTAGGGGAACGTTTTTTTGTTCGAGCAAAAAACGTTCCCCTGAAAGGCCTAAATCTATCATTCAACTCCCCCCGTGCTTGTTTTGCATTCACTTATAATATCTTTATTTACTACAAGTACATGTATACAAGCCTAGTTGACATCAATGCATACTACTAAATAGAAAGCCGCTTGTTATGCAGAGCATTTCAGGCAAATTAGGTCAGTTTTGTCCCAGGATGCGACCCACATCAGTCAACTAAAACCCAGGTTCCCATTTTACTGATGGGGAACATAGACAACCGGTGCAAAGAAACGCTCAATGTTTCTACCCTCGCCAGGAATCGAACCCAGACACTCGCCGTCTGAAGAGAGCTTTAGCCACCAGGCCACGCGGCACCTCTCGGTATATGTATCTTGTGATAGTCTAATCCTCAGATGAATTACTTAAAACCTCAGCACTAATCTACCTTGAGTTAATTAGTGTCTAGTAATTATAAGTGTAGTTTCAATTGCTGTGACATAATGTAGGGGGTTTATCACTGTAATAATATTTCATTACCAAACTTCATCTCTAAAGTTATGCATATTTTTGGAAAATAAATAATTATGTGATTTTATTTTCATTCACCCAAAGGGATAACTGCCCTTTCACCAAGAGCTGTATGATCGATGCGGGTTTAGCGCTTCCCCATGAATAATAATAATAAATTTCGAATGAGCATAGGGTTGGGCACATAGCAAGGGTGGTGTCGGAGCACAGGATCAAGGCCACCAACAGCGGTGGTGGTGGTGATGGTGGGTGTTGGAGAATGTGGTGGTGTAGGTACATATCTGTGATATACCACGAAGCAACTGAAGCAGTGAACACCATGTTATTCTCATTTGCCCACTGGAAGACTTTCTTAATATATGATTGAAATTTTTCTGCACGGTTTACTGAGGCAACTTTCTTGCTTACTTTGGTATCATCCACAAAATGATGATACGTAACTGTGACTCGTGTTATCTATGTCTTCTGTGAGGATGAGAAACAGTAATGGTGCCAGGACGGTGCCTTGGGGCACTCAACTTTTTACTTTGCTAACACTCAACTTTGTTTTCTTTACTGTCATTCCATGTGTTCTGTTAAAATTTGCATATTAATTGCTCTACCGTTCTTGTTTTCCCTATTGAACTCATTTAATGAGCTATCATTCCATAGTCACAGTTATTAAATACCTTTGCTAAACCTACGTAGACAACATCTGCGTTTTGGTTTTCATCCAGTGTTTGTGATTTTGTTATAATCTAACAAAAGCGAGAAACGTGATCTTCCTGCTCTAATCCATGCTAATTTGTGTTGTGTACGTCATGTTCACGCATAAAACAGTAAATTAACGTCTCAGCAGCTTCTCAAAGACTTTTATGACGTGTGATGCTAATGTTAATGATCTGAATTTTTCTTTACCATCACTCTGTTGCCTTCGTTGTGAAAGAGTCCGTCTGCATATTTTAAGATCTCTGGATTTCCACCTGAGTCTGAGCTCCTCCTCCAGAGAACACTGAGTGCTCCTGTTAATGGTACTTTGCATTGCTTTACAAATACCGACTTCCAGGAAACAGGTCTAGGTGCTGGCTGCATGGTCATGTTGTCTATTTCTTTTTCCGAAGTCTGAAGGAATTGTGCTAATGTCAGATAATCTGTAGGAAGGGAAAGTTAGTGAAGAAAATACGTGGATTTTTTACTTTTGAGTAGAGGCCCTATACTAGAAGAGATTTTTGTCTTGGATTGTATTGTGAAAAATTACATGGATTTTTTTCCAGATTTTCTAAGTACGTTTTGTGTCTTTTGTGTTTCTTCTATATGAAGTGAGTGATTTTCTATGCTCTATATTGGCAAATTCTCTGTGTAAATTTTCTTTCCCTCGTTGTGATATCTACGATTTTTTTGAGCAATTCACCTGCTGCTATTTTTCTTCTGTAAAGTCCCCTGGGCTCTCTACTGGTTTCTAATACCCTGTTAGGCTTTCTCGTGGACCTGCACTATTGTTGTCAGTACTCATGCACCTGCACTATTGTTGTCAGTACTCATGCACCTGCACTATTGTTGTCAGTACTCATGCACCTGCACTATTGTTGTCAGTACTCATGCACCTGCACTATTGTTGTCAGTACTCATGCACCTGCACTATTGTTGTCAGTACTCATGCACTGCACTATTGTTGTCAGTACTCATGCACCTGCACTATTGTCAGTACTCATGCACCTGCACTATTGTTGTTAGTACTCATGCACCTGCACTATTGTTATTAGTACTCATGCACCTGCACTATTGTTGTTAGTACTCATGCACCTGCACTATTGTTGTTAGTACTCATGCACCTGCACTATTGTTGTTAGTACTCATGCACCTGCACTATTGTTGTCAGTACTCATGCACCTGCACTATTGTTGTTAGTACTCATGCACCTGCACTATTGTTGTTAGTACTCATGCACCTGCACTATTGTTGTCAGTACTCATGCACCTGCACTATTGTTGTCAGTACTCATGTACCTGCACTATTGTTGTTAGTACTCATGCACCTGCACTATTGTTGTTAGTACTCATGCACCTGCACTATTGTTGTTAGTACTCATGCACCTGCACTATTGTTGTCAGTACTCATGCACCTGCACTATTGTTGTTAGTACTCATGCACCTGCACTATTGTTGTTAGTACTCATGCACCTGCACTATTGTTGTCAGTACTCATGCACCTGCACTATTGTTGTTAGTACTCATGCACCTGCACTATTGTTGTTAGTACTCATGCACCTGCACTATTGTTGTTAGTACTCATGCACCTGCACTATTGTTATTAGTACTCATGCACCTGCACTATTGTTGTTAGTACTCATGCACCTGCACTATTGTTGTAGTACTCATGCACCTGCACTATTGTTGTTAGTACTCATGCACCTGCACTATTGTTGTCAGTACTCATGCACCTGCACTATTGTTGTTAGTACTCATGCACCTGCACTATTGTTGTTAGTACTCATGCACTTGTTGTCTCGCACTCATATTGTTGTTAGTACTCATGCACCTGTTGTTGATTGCCACTATTGTTGTCAGTACTCATGCACCTGCACTATTGTTGTCAGTACTCATGCACCTGCACTATTGTTGTTAGTACTCATGCACCTGCACTATTGTTGTCAGTACTCATGCACCTGCACTATTGTTGTTAGTACTCATGCACCTGCACTATTGTTGTCAGTACTCATGCACCTGCACTATTGTTATTAGTACTCATGCACCTGCACTATTGTTGTTAGTACTCATGCACCTGCACTATTGTTGTCAGTACTCATGCACCTGCACTATTGTTGTTAGTACTCATGCACCTGCACTATTGTTGTCAGTACTCATGCACCTGCACTATTGTTGTTAGTACTCATGCACCTGCACTATTGTTGTTAGTACTCATGCACCTGCACTATTGTTGTTAGTACTCCTGCACCTGCACTATTGTTGTTAGTACTCATGCACCTGCACTATTGTTGTTAGTACTCATGCACCTGCACTATTGTTGTTAGTACTCATGCACCTGCACTATTGTTGTCAGTACTCATGCACCTGCACTATTGTTGTTAGTACTCATGCACCTGCACTATTGTTGTCAGTACTCATGCACCTGCACTATTGTTGTCAGTACTCATGCACCTGCACTATTGTTGTTAGTACTCATGCACCTGCACTATTGTTGTTAGTACTCATGCACCTGCACTATTGTTGTCAGTACTCCTACACAGATGACAGCAAAGAAATTAGTGAGTTACTAAAGTCCCAGTATGACTCAGTTTTTAGCGAGCCGCTGACCAGACTGAAAGTCGAAGACCTAAATGAATTTTTTATGAGAGTGCCACAGAACTTGGCAGATGCATGCCTATCTGACATTACCCTGACGCCAAATGACTTCGAAAAGGCAATAAATAACATGCCCATGCACTCCGCTCCAGGCCCACTCATGGAACTCCGTGTTCATCAAGAGAGGGAGCATGGACACTGGGGTCGTCCCGCAGTTACTAAAAACAACAGACATAGCCCCACTCCACAAAGGCGGCAGTAAAGCAATAGCAAAGAACTACAGACCAATAGCGCTAACGTCCCATATCATAAAAATCTTTGAAAGGGTTCTAAGAAGCAAGATCGCCACTCATCTAGATACCCATCAATTACACAACCCAGGGCAGCATGGGTTTAGAGCAGATAGCTCCTGTCTGTCCCAACTACTGGACCACTACGACAAGGTTCTGGATGCTCTAGAAGACAAACAAAATGCAGATGTTATTTACACAGACTTTGCAAAAGCCTTTGACAAGTGTGACCATGGTGTAATAGCACACAAAATGCGTGATAAAGGAATAACAGGAAAAGTGGGTAGATGGATCTATAATTTCCTAACAAGTAGAACACAAAGAGTAGTAGTCAACAGAGTAAAGTCTGAGGCGGCTACAGTGAAAAGCTCTGTTCCACAAGGCACAGTACTCGCTCCCATCCTGTTCCTCATCCTCATATCGGACATAGACAGGAATATAAGCCACAGTGCCGTGTCTTCCTTTGCAGATGACACCCGAATCTGTATGACAAGTGTCCACCGTTGAAGACACTGCAAGACTCCAAGTAGACATAAACCAAATCTTTAAATGGGCTGCAGAAAACAATATGAAGTTCAATGATGAGAAATTTCAATTACTCAGATATGGAAAACGTGAAGAAATTAAAATTTCAACGGAGTACAAAACAAATTCCAACCACACAATAGAGCGAAAAACTAATGTCAAAGACCTGGGAGTGATCATGTCAGAGGATCTCACCTTCAAGGACCATAACACCGTAGCAATCGCATCTGCTAGAAAAATGACAGGATGGATAATGAGAACCTTCAAAACCAGGGATACCAAGCCCATGTTGACACTTTTCAGGTCGCTTGTTCTATCTAGGCTGGAATATTGCTGCACACTAACTGCACCTTTCAAGGCAGGTGAAATTGCTGACCTAGAAAATGTGCAGAGAACCTTCACGGCACGCATAACTGCGATAAACCACCTCAATTACTGGGAACGCTTGAAGTTCCTAAACCTGTACTCCCTAGAACGCAGGCGGGAGAGATACATTATTATATACACGTGGAAAATTCTCGAGGGATTAGTACCAAACTTGCACACGAGAGTCACTCCCTACGAAAGCAAAAGACTCGGCAGGCGATGTAACATCCCCCCAATGAAAAGCAGGGGTGCCACTAGCACGTTGAGAGACAACACAATAAGTGTCGTCATGGGCCCAAGACTGTTCAACTGCCTCCCAGCATACATCAGGGGGATTACCAACAAACCCCTGGCTGTCTTCAAGCAGGCACTGGACAGGCACCTAAAGTCGGTACCTGACCAGCCAGGCTGTGGTTCGTACGTTGGACTGCGTGCGGCCAGCAGTAACAGCCTGGTTGATCAGTCTCTGATCCAACATGAGACCTGGTCACAGACCGGGCCGCAGGGGCGTTGACCCCTGGAACTCTCTCCAGGTATACTCCAGTACTCATGCACCTGCACTATTGTGAGAGGCGCATATCTCAATGTATCACATTCCTTTGTCCATGTTTAATCAAGTACCTGTACTGTTGTGGTAGTACTCAAGACACCTCGCAGCCTTTTTACCAGTAATCATGGACCTGTACTCATTGAATTAGTTACTTGGACAAATACTCTTGTTTCTCATGCTCATGAACCAAAACAGTACTGTTGTCTACTCTCAATTGGCCACACCCCCCTCCTCCATAATAATGGTTGTTTTACTCATATATGTCAAATTGATTTTCTACATGGTCGAGAAAGTACTATGCTGTTGTTGTCTACTCAGTAGAAACCATATGTGATATGTTAATGATGGACCAAACTATGTTTTTGTCTACTCGTGGACCCAACACTATTCTGTGTGTCCAAGCCATTGGATCAAACCATCCAGGATGGTTTGCCTGCAGTAATGAAATGAAGTTCATTGTTGTTCATCTCAGTCAATTCTTGGAGTGTTGAAACTGAGTTTACTAACCATCCCTCCCATCTGCTGTCTCGTATGCTATATTTCTGTGCACGTCAACGAGGCACGTAAAATTTCAACAATTTAAATTATATAAACAGTGAACAGGTTATTCTGATACGGAATATATACACCGAGAGGCGCATATCTCTCAATGTATATACACAGTTTCCTTTCGTCCATGTTTTAAAGATCAAAGTATTTTTGACTGGTGGTGAACAGGTGACCTGCCTTAATGACCCTCGTTCAGTCCATAGGCTTTAAACCCAAGTAATCAACCTTGTTAACGCTGTAACTCTGAAATATTAGGCTTAGAGAACAAAATATAAAGCTTTGTTTACTCATAAGTCTCGGATTGTAAGACTTAGAAAGTCAGTATAAGCTTTATTTACTCAGTGACTCTCATAATATAAGGCCTTGAACACCCCGCTCCCCTCCTCCCTCCATAAAATGAATAGCGATTAGCTTCTTACTACATGATAATGTCAAATTAGAAAGTATCTTCAGATGGGACATGGTGCAGAGAAAGTACTATGCGTGGTGTGTGAAGTTGGATGGTGACCAGAGAAAGTACCATGTGTGATATGTTAGGGTGGATGGTAACCAGAGAAAGTACTATGTGGTGTATTAGGTTGGATGGTGCACAGAGAAAGTACCGTGTGTGTGAGAAGTGCCAGAGGTCACAGGTTGGTAGACAGAAACCATCCAGGAAGGTAGTACCGCCTTGTCAAATAAGTGTGAAATGGAAGTCTGTTACAGATTTTACATTAGTTAGTTTAATATCTTTATTATGCACCCCATACCCATTACGCCCTTGACAGGATTGCTGATCTTTTCTTTCTACACGTAAGATCTTACAAACTTTCTACCTACATTTACTATGTGCATAACAGTTCTTAATATTGTAATATTTCCTTTCCAACCTAGGAGGCCTTAGTCTTGGACCGAGCCTTGGGGAAGATGATCTCCAGAACCACAACAAATAACAGATTATTGATAAATGGGATGTCAGAGGTCACTGGGATGTTCATATAAGGCTTGAGGCAGGAAGGGGGAAACTGATCAGGGTAGGATTTCGCAGGTCAGGGCAAGTGAATATCCATCTGATCCGTACTACTAGTAATGGGTGGGTTCCATGGCAGGTTGGAGGTCCACTAGGCGCTACTATTGATCACTGAGGCTGTTGTCCTTTAGCAAGAGCAACTCAGGTAAAGGCTACGATGCATGTTTTAGCACAGCAGCAGCATCGGGAATGGCAGCAGCAGCATCCTTAATCAAGTCTTCATAATGCAAGGAATCCAACTCTTTTTCCCGCCAGCACCTGCGCGCGTCCTGTCTCTCCGCGTCCGCTCTTCTCATTGGCCTGCCTGTAAAGAACCACTCACTCGATTGGTCCGCCGGTAAGCAACGTCGCTTGCGATTGGCCCGGCCGTAAACAACGTAACTAGTGAGTGGCTGGGAGGTGACCGCAAGCCACGCCCACCTTAATTATTCACTTGAGGCGGGATATTAACCAGGATGTCATTGGCTGTGGTAAATGTCACTCTCCAGGATGAATTATTTCTTCTTCTATTATTTTACAGCACACATGGCTGCTGAACGATGCATTCACCAGCCTCAAAACATTCTTAATGATATATAATTAAGCCTGATATTTTCCGTATTTCATAATTCAGAGGCGAGAGTTGGTAACTGGCCAAGAAAGTGTTGTGTGTGACGTTCCAATCAGCAGGAATTAGGATTTGACAGATTAATGTAAACAACAGTCATGTGGCCAGCCTAGTTTCACTTCATCCTGTCCTCCCTAGCCTCACCCACTACTAGCAGACCATGTTGCCTGCGTATTCTTCATTATATTTATATCAGAAATTATAAACGAGGCTTAAATTAGCAAAAATAAAGTTATTCAGAGCTGAGAAGGTGTTTCCCTGGGACAGTGTCGATCAACTTCCATTATAAACAAAATAAAACCAATCACAGTCAGATATAGACCACTTTATTTTATTTTCCATACAAGAACCTGGACAATAAATACTTCACAAGAACGTTAAAAATGTGTAGTTAAAAGTAAAACATACTGGAATGTTTAGATGATTATGATGTATGTGGTGGCCAACATGGCCACCACACAGCCTCATGAATGACCACAGCCTCATGAATGACCACCACAGCCTCATGAATGACCACCAAACAGCCTCATGAATGACCACCACAGCCTCATGAATGAACATAGCCTCATGAATGAACACAGCCTCATGAATGAACACCACAGCCTCATGAATGAACACCACAGCCTCATGAATGAACACACAGCCTCATGAATGAACACAGCCTCATGAATGAACACAGCCTCATGAATGAACACAGCCTCATGAATGACCACTACACAGCCTCATGAATGACCACACAGCCTCATGAACGACCACCACACAGCCTCATAAATGACCATCACACAGCCTCATAAATGACCATCACAGCCTCACAAATGACTATCACACAGCCTCATGAATGACCACTACACAGCCTCATGAATGACCATCACACAGCCTCATGAATGACCATCACACAGCCTCATGAATGACCATCACACAGCCTCATGAATGACCACACAGCCTCATGAATGACCATCACACAGCCTCATAAATGACCATCACACAGCCTCATGAATGACCACACAGCCTCATGAATGGCCACCACAGCCATGTGTGTGTGTGTGACTTATTCACAACGTGTAAACGTCACTTGCTCTCTCTGTATGCATATATTTTTGCAAATAACGATACATATTGTGTGATGTGTAGTGAGGTAATATAGGCATAACTGAGTCTGTGTCTTTTAGTCTCTTTTCTGTGTGTTTCTGTGTGTGTGTGTGTGTGACTTATTCACAGTGTGTAAACGTCACTTGCTCTCTCTGTATGCATATATTGTTGCAAATAACGATACATATCTGTGATGTGTAGAGAGGTAAAATGGGCCTAAATGAGTCTGTCTGTCTTGTCTCTTTTCTGTGTGTATGTGTGTGTGTGTGTCTTAGCAATAATGACAAGTTTAATGACTAACGGATTTTTTTTTCAAATATGTACGTTTGACTATGTGTCAATTATTGTTTGTAAGACCTGTGTGTTTCCATCAATAGGCCTATTTTTTTTTAAGCCTTTGCTTTGAAAGGAAACATGGAATCTGGCAAAGTTTAAAAAAAAAGAGCAAATTTTTTTTTATATTAAAGTCCAGGGTTTATTCCCTGGACCTCAGCAATGAGAGTCGCTCCTCTCACCGCTGGGCAACGGTGACAAGACGTATGTTTTTCTTAAAACTCTACAGCCTCATGAATGACCACCACACAGCTTCATAAATGACCATCACACAGCCTCATAAATGACCACCACACAGCCTCATGAATGAACACCACACAGCCTCATGAATGACCACCACATAGCTTCATAAATGACCATCACAGCCTCATAAATGACCACCACACAGCCTCATGAATGAACACCACACAGCCTCATGAATGACCACTACACAGACTCATGAATGGCCACTACACAGCCTCATGAATGACCACTACACAGCCTAGTGAATGACCACAACAGCCTAGTGAATGACCACAACAGCCTCGTGAATGACCACAACAGTCTCAACGGCAATACGACTTCATATATATTTGCTAACATACAGAGCCTCAAGCCTTCCACCAACAACAAAATACCTTTCCTTAGTGGACTTCTAGAGGAGTCAAATACGATGTTTGTAGCCTTCACAGCGAAATATTGATAACAGGGTACAACTTTTTTAAATGCGACAGAAAGAACAAGCAACAAGGAAGGGGGTTGGCCTGTATGTCAGAGTCGCTCATTTGCACAGAGTTCTTGGAGCAGAGGCACAGCCATTGGCCTCCACTCCAGAACAACAGATATTAGAGCCAGCAAATAAAACCCCCCTAAATTCCATCAATATAACGACATTTGTCTTTGCAAACATATAGGGTCTAAAACCGTCAACAAACAACAAAATTCCTTACATCAAGGGACTGCTCACAGAGTCAAATGCAATGTTTGCAGCTTTCACAGAGACCCACATAAAGGATAATTTTGACAACGAAATATGGATCCTAAGTTATAACCTATTCAGATGCGACAGACTAAACAGGCAACAAGGGGGAATTGGCTTGTACGTCACAGAGTCGTTCATTTGTTCAAAACTACTAAACACCTCAAATGATGTAGTTGAAGCTTTGGCAGTAAAGATTGAAAACCAAAACCTTGTCATTGTGGATGTATACAAGCCTCTGGATGCAACTTCCCAGCAATTCCAAGAACAGCTTTGGAAAATTGACCACTGTTTGGAAAACCTCCCAACTCCTGCCCCAAACATCTTGCTACTGGGAGATTTCAACTTGAGACACCTAAAATGGAGGAGTGTAGCAAATAATATTTTAGCAGAGATCACCCCAGGAGGCAGCTCAGATGAAAATTCACACACACTCGAACTATTAAATCTCTGCACCAAATTCACCTTAAACCAGCAAATATTAGAGCCTACAAGACTAGAAAATACGCTAGACCTCATCTTCACTAACAACGACGATCTGATACGTAATATAACTGTATCAAAGATAATACACTCAGATCACAACATAATTGAGGTACAGACATGTATGCACAGGGCTCCTGACCAGCAAAATGTGATCAGTCATGAGGTTGTCTTCACAAAATTCAACTTCAATAACAAAAACATACAATGGGAACAAGTCAACCATGTCCTAAATGAAACAAGCTGGGAAGATATCCTAAAAAACATGGATCTGAACCTTTGCCTAGAAAAATTAACTCTGTGGTTCTTGAGATCTGCTCAAGGCACATTCCATTAAGAAAAAGAAAGAGATGTAAACTAGAAAGAGAGAGACGCTCCCTATACAGACGAAGGTGAAGAATCACAGAGCTGCTGAGGGGCCAATATATCTGAAATACGAAGGGAGGCACTGGTCAGTGAAATAGCAAATATCGAACTAAACTGAAGGAATCTTACAGGAGCCAAGAATCGCAGGAAAAACTAAAAGCCATAAAGGAAATTGAAAAAAAAAAAAAAAACTTATGCCAAATCTAAGGAAAAAAACAACATTCAGTATTGGGCCCCTGCTTAGGCGAGATGGGACATACACAGATGACAGCCAAGAAATGAGTGAGGTACTAAAGTCCCAATACGACTCAGTGTTCAGAAAGCCGTTACCCAGACTAAGGGCCAACAATCTAAATGAATTCTTTATGAACGAGACCCAAAATTTGGTCATCTCAAAAATCTCTGATATTATCCTAACACCACAAGACTTTGAAAAGGCAATAAATGACATGCCCATGCACTCTGCCCCAGGCCCAGACTCATGGAACTCCGTGTTCATCAAGAACTCCAAGAAGCCCCTGTCACGTGCCTTTAGCATTCTATGGAAAGGGAACATGGACACAGGGATCATCCCACACTTACTACAGAGTGAGTCAAATATGGCGGGTTGGCAGCACCCATATGCCGCCTGTAGGTGAGGCGGAGAAACTTGGGTGTAAATAAACCTTCCTAATATGTAAGTTAGTAGTTACGTGTTATGTAGGGAGGGGCACTGCACACCCACTATAGATTTCCGTCCATACCGTGTACAGTTAATAATATACTGTATTATGACTATGAGGTACAATGTGTACTTATTGTGTTAGGTTGTGTGTCCTAATTTGTGTACTTTGTTTCTTTGCAGCTAGGAGCATTCACTATGTTGTACCCGAATGTCTCTTTGACCATGCTTCTAGATATTACACAAGTTAAGGAGCTGGTGTGGCAGCCTAGCATAGGCATACCCGGTGGGGATGGCTGTTTCGTTGAGTTGAGAGGCTCAGGGTGCACAGAGGAGAAGACAGCAGATGACATGCAGATATGCATTGCACTGATGCAGTTGGATTCTGGATAGTAGAGTCAGAGTGCACATGCTGTGGATTCCATCTCACATTGGTCTTCAGATGCATGATAGAACTGATAAATTGGCTAAGTTTTATGCTTTCAAAGAGGGGATAGATTACAATCTTGGCTTGTCAGTTAGCAGTTTGAGAACAATAATACGAAAAGAACTTCAACTGAATTTTATTGACTTAAGACTCAGGGAGTTTGACACCAGTCAGTCCATCTATCATCATTCTATCATGCAGGAGGAGCCACATGTCTATGGTGCATCCAACAAAATAAGCAGACTCTTGGATGTCACTACCGCCCGCCTCCGGCTGGGTTACAAGTATCTTTGGCAGGTTAAATCACCACCACCAGATGTAGACCAAACAAGATGTAAACTTTGCCAGTTGGATTATTGTCACACCCTGCGTCATTATGTACTGGAGTGCGATAAAATTAATAAATTCAGACTACTCATTCAGAAATGTTCAAGATATCTCAAAGTATTTTATCCACAGTGGTATATTACAGACCATTCTGGAAAAATACCCTGACTTTGCTCCTGTAAATAAAGCATTGACACGTGTACTCACCTAGTTGTACTCACCTAGTTGTGGTTGCAGGGTCGAGTCAAAGCTCCTGGCCCGCCTCTTCACTGGCCGCTACTGGGTCACTCTCCCTGCGCCATGAGCTTTATCATACCTCTGCTTAAAGCTATGTATAGAGCCTGCCTCCACTACATCGCTTCCTAAACTATTCCACTTCCCGACAACTCTGTGACTGAAGAAATACTTCCTAACATCTCTGTGATTCATCTGAGTCTTCAACTTCCATCTGTGTCCCCTTGTTGTTGTGTCCCATCTCTGGAACATTCTGTCTCTGTCCACTTTGTCAATTCCTCTCAGTATCTTATATGTTGTTATCATGTCTCCCCTGTCTCTCCTGTCCTCCAGTGTCGTCAGGTCGATTTCCTTAACCTCCCCCCGTAGGACATACCCTTAGCTCCGGGACTAGTCTTGTTGCAAACCTTTGCACTTTCTCGAGCTTCTTCACATGCTTGGCTAGGTGTGGGTTCCAAACTGGGGCTGCATACTCCAATATGGGCCTAACGTACACAGTGTACAGGGTCCTGAACGATTCTTTATTAAGATGTCGGAATGCTGTTCTTAGGTTTGCTAGGCCCATATGCTGCAGCAGTTATTTGGTTGATGTGCGCCTCAGGAGATGTGCCTGGTGTTATACTCACCCCAAGATCTTTTTCCTTGATTGAGGTTTGCAGTCTCTGGCCCCCTAGGCTGTACTCCGTCTGCGGTCTTCTTTGCCCTTCCCAATCTTCATGACTTTGCACTTGGTGGGGTTGAACTCCAGGAGCCAGTTGCTGGACCAGGCTTGCAGCCTGTCCAGATCCCTTTGTAGTTCTGCCTGGTCCTCGTCCGATTGAATTCTTCTCATCAACTTCACATCATCTGCAAACAGGGACACTCGAGTCTATTCCTTCCGTCATGTCGTTCACAAATACCAGAAACAGCACTGGTCCCAGGACTGACCCCTGTGGAACCCCGCTCGTCACCGGCGCCCACTCCGACACCTCGCCACGTACCATGACTCGCTGCTGTCTTCCTGACAGGTATTCCCTGATCAATGTAGTGCCTTCCCTGTTACCCCTGCCTGGTCCTCCAGCTTCTGCACTAATCTCTTGTGTGGAACTGTGTCAAACGCCTTCTTACAATCCAAGAATATGCAATCTACCCACCCTCTCTCTCTTGCCTTATTGCTGTCACCCTGTCGTAGAACTCCAGTAGGTTTGTGACACAGGATTTCCCGTCCCTGAACCCGTGTTGCCGTCGTTGATAAGCTCATTCCTTTCTAGGTGCTCAACCACCCTTCTCCTGACTATCTTCTCCATGACCTTGCATACAATACATGTCAGTGACACTGGTCTGTAGTTTAGTGCTACGTTCCTGTCTCCTTTTTTAAAAATTGGAACTACATTTGCTGTCTTCCAAACCTCAGGTAGTTGCCCTGTTTCGATAGATGTGTTGAAGATCGTTGTTAGGGGTACACATAGCTCCTCTGCTCCCTCTCTCAGGACCCATGGAGAGATGTTATCCGGCCCCATCGCCTTTGAAGTATCTAGCTCGCTTAGTAGCCTCTTCACTTCCTCCTCATTTGTGTGTATTGTGTCCAGCACTGGATGGTGTACCCTACCTCTCCTCCTTTCTGGAGGCCCTTCTATCTCCTCTGTGAACACCTCTTTGAATCTCATGTTGAGCTCCTCACACACTTCCCGGTCATTTCTTGTGACCTCCCCTCCTACCTTCCTCAGCCTGATCACCTGGTCCTTGACTGTTGTTCTCCTTCTGATGTGGCTGTACAGCAGCTTTGGTGTGTGTGTGTATGTATATGTGTGTATGTGTATGTGTGTATGTATATACATGTATGCGTGTGTATGTGTATATGTATATGTGTGTGTGTGTGACCCAACAATTAAAATTTGCACCAATAACTCATTACAGTTGTGGCTGGGTGTAGACTAATAGATTGCTCATTGCTTTATAATTTGTTCATGAGTGCAACCATGTACAGACGTAAGTAAATTTACTTACATGATTCATTACCTTGTAACTAGTGAATTAATTACCATTGTACCTTGTTCAGCTATCAAAACTTTGGGGCCCAGTCTCTGGACCCTATATATACCTCTGTAATCTGCAAATACCTTTGTAACTTGTCATGATTGTGACCATCTGAGTTCATTACCTTTGTAACTTGCTCAGCTATCAAACTTTGAGGTCCAGTCCCTGGACCCATTATGTACCTCTGTAATCTTTTGACTACCGCCCACAGGATGGGTATGGGGTGCATAATAAAGATATCAAACTAAACTAACTGATGCAGTTACATCAGAAAAATGTGCATGACAATAGGGACACCCGACAGAAACCTTCCAAAATCAACCGCCCAATTCTACAGCAAATTTCCGCTGTGGTCTATGTTACAGACTCCACTAGCCGGTTTTACCTGAGCCAAATTGCGTTGGAACAGCTGAGGGTTATCGGGCCGGATTTTCCAAGAATTGGCACAACGGAAAATGGAGTGTGCGGGAATGCTGTGAATACAGGTACCCGCCCCACTGTGGCAGGATGCGGATGCCCACGGCATACAGCACCGCCTCCCTGCCCTGCGAGTTTGCCCATAGTACCATCACTTGAGTCCACGGCAGAGATGAAGATAAGGCTCTTGGAGAGGTATGCACCATCGACCTTCAATGTATGGCCGCACCAGCCACTCCCCACGATGGCAGCCCCCCCCCATGGAGATTCGGGTTGACCCAGAGGTGCAACCGGTGGTGACTGGGAGACCTCCAAATGTCCCAGTTCACTGGCAACAGGAGGTGTCAGACCAACTTGACAGGGACGTGGCACTAGGCGTCATTGATCTTGACACCCAAGTCGGATGGCACGCCTCGTTGTACAGTGGATCTGCAACCACTAAATCGCCACAGTGTACGGGAGACCCATCACACCGTCCCACCCATTAAACCGGCGAAGGCCATTCCACCTAACACATTCAAGACTGTCACAGATGCATGGAACGGCTTTCACTCCATTGAGATCTGGCCCGAGGATTGCCACAAGACAACATTCCTGACTGAGCAAGGCAGGTTCCGCTACTGTTGCACGCCAATGGGCTTCCTCGCTTTGCAGGACGCCTACACACAGCGGTACGACGCCATCATCGCTGATGTTCCCAGGAAGACCAAGTGCGTGGACGACACCATCATATGGGACACAGATTTGAAGAAACATTGGTGGCAAATGATTGACTATCTGGAGCTCATAGGATGCGACGGTGTGATCCTCAACCCAGCTAAATTTCAGTTTGCCTCAACGGAAGTGGAATTTGCAGGTTTTCAGATAACCAAGTCCGAAGTGAAACCTCTACTGAAGTACAGTGGTACCCCAAGTTTCGAACTGCTCCCAACTCGACCAATTATGTAAGTGTATTTTTGTAAGTGCTTTTGTAAGTGTATTTTTGGGAGTCTAAACGGACTAATCTAATTTACATTATTCCTTATGGGAACAAATTCGTTCGGTAACAGCACTTGAACAGCATTCTGGAACGAAGAAAGTTCGAAACTCGGGGTACCACTGTACCTAAATGCCATCGCGACGTTTCCCAGACCCTCCAACATTACGGATGTACGGGCCTGGTTTGGGCTTGTTAACTAGGTGTCACACTACGGTAGGACTATGGACATAATGGCACCGTTCAAACCACACCTTAGCCCTAAGGTCAGCTTCAAATGGGACCCAGAACTGGAAGAGGCATTCCATCGCTCGAAAGAGGCAATCATTAACGAGATCGCGGCAGGGGTCAAGATATTTGACCCCAGCAAGCGGACGTGCCTCAACCCCGACTGGTCTAGAACTTTGGTGGGATATTGGCTCCGCCAGAAACATTGCAGCTGTGACCATGCTATTCCCAGGTGTTGTGCATACGGGTGGAAGATAACACTGGCTGGGTCTCGCTTGTTAAGGGATGCTGAGAAGCGGTACGCACCGATTGAAGGGGAAGCCTTAGCTGTCGCGTGGGCACTGGAGGATAGCCGCTTCTTCACCATGGGGTGCCGGGATCTCATCATAACGACCAACCACAAGCCGCTCGTGAAAATTCTTGGGGATCAGGCACTAGATGACATCACCAATCCGAGGCTCTTCAGACTCAAACAGCGCACTCTCACGTGGCAGTACCAGATTGTGCACGTTCCTGGCAAGACTATTCCAGCGGCAGATGCAATGTCTTGATATCTGTCAGCCATGGACCCGATGAACACAGCCAGTGAGTTGTGCGCTTTGTCCCCTGTCCGGCTCCCGGCAGGTACCCATGATAACCTGGAGACACTACTCGTGGCGGCAGCAAGATCATCTGTAGACTCGCTCAACACTGTCACATAGGAGAGAGTCAAGGAGGGCACCTCTGCAGACCATGACCTCCAACTGCTCACGCCACTAGTTGAGTCTGGGTTCCCACCATCCCGCGATGCCTTACCTGAGGAACTGCAACCATACTGGCAGTACCGTGGCAGATTATCTCTCGTGGACGAAGTCATCATGATGGACCACAGGATCGTGATACCACAAGCACTTCGGAATGAGGTACTATGGACACTTCATACTGCTCACCAAGGGACCAGTCGCATGCACAGTAGGGCATTAAGTGCCGTCTTTTGGCCTGGTATCACCAGAGATATCGAGGGCACACGATCCAGGTGCCACGCTTGCTGGGGAATGTCACCTTCCCAGCCGTGCATGCCGCCAGTACAACCATGAGTACCAAGCAACCCCTTCCAAGCCATTGCCGCTGACTTCTGTGTGTTGCGCGGCATTGGGTACTTGGTCATTGTGGACAGGTTCAGTGGTTGGCCACACGTTGTTGCATCTAAGTCCGGCGGCAAGGGCTTCATCACAGAACTTCTCAATTACTTTGCAACATTTGGTGTACCCGAAGAATTGAGCACAGACGGAGGCCCAGAGTTCACTGCAAAAAAAATGACGTCACTACAACGGTGGGGCATAAAACATCGCCTGTCTTCAGCATACCACCCACAGTCCAACGGGCGGGCGGAGGTTCCATCAAGTCTATGAAGCGCTTACTGACATCGCACACAGATGCAAATGGCAGTCTCGACACCGAGGCGTTGACTGCTGGCTTGCTTCAGTATCGAAACACGCCAGACCCTCAGATCAACATGTCACCAGCACAAATTATCTTCGGCAAGAATCTTCGGGACCTGCTACCCATCGCCCCAGGAACACAGGTATTCACCAACCCAATGATTCACCCAGTGTGGTGTCAAAGGTGGGGCATGCAAGGAGAGGCCCTCCAACTGAGGTTAGCCAAGTCAGTATTCCAGCCTAGAGAGAACAAGCGATTTGAAGAGAATCATCATGGGCTTGGCATCCCTAGTTTTGAAGGTTCTCATTATCCATCCTATCATTTTCCTAGCAGATAAGGTAGATACAGTGGACCCCCGAGTAACAAACAAAATTCATTGCAGAAGCCTGCTCAAGTGCCATTACCGAACGAATTTACTCCCTTAAGAAATACAGTGGTACCTCGACTTACGATATTTTTTCATTCCAGAATACTGTTCAAGTGCCATTACCAAACGAATTTATCCCCTTAAGGAATGATATAAAATAGACTAGTCCTTTTAGATCCCCAAAATTACACTTACAAAAGCGTTTAAAAAAATAAACTTACATGGCAGGGGTGCCACTAGCACGTTGAGGGACAACACAATAAGTGTGAGGGGCCCAAGATTGTTCAACTGCCTCCCAGCATACATCAGGGGGATTACCAACAAGCCCCTGGCTGTCTTCAAGCAGGCACTGGACAGGCACCTCAAGTCGGTACCTGATCAGCCGGGCTGTGGTTCGTACGTTGGACTGCGTGCGGCCAGCAGTAACAGCCTGGTTGATCAGGCTCTGGTCCAACAAGAGGCCTGGTCACAGACCGGGCCGCGGGGCGTTGACCCCTGGAATTCTCTCCAGGTAGACTCCAGGTAGACATAAAAGGGTGAGTTTGGGGACCATCGTAAGTCGAGGTACCACTGTAATGTCAAGTAGGTTAGTCCATTTCAGACCCCCAAAAATACACTTACAATATTATACTTACATAATTGTACGATTTCCGGGGTGTTCGTAACTCGGGGGTCCACTGTACATTGTTGTGGTCTTTGAAGGCGAGATCCTCTGACATTATCACTCTCAGGTCCTTAACATTACTTTTTCGCTCTATTGTATGGTTAGAATTTGTTGTATACCCTGATACAGTTTTAATTTCCTCAAGTTTTCCATATCTGAGTAGTTGAAATTTCTCTTCATTTAACTTCATATTGTTTTCAGTGGCCCATTTGAAGATTTGGTTGATGTCCGCTTGGAATCTTGAAGTGTCTTCGATGGAGGTCACTGTCATGGCAATTCGGATGTCATCCGCAAAGGAAGACATGGAGCTATGGCTTACATCCTATGTCAGATACATATGAGGATGAGGAATAGGATGGGAGCGAGTACTGTGCGAGTTCAGAACTTCTACTTATTAGAATAATATTTTCTAAGTCTTTACATATTACAAGTAGCTGGGCATTTTCAATTTCTTTAGTAAATTGGATTGAAAACATACACAAAGATGCATTGGTCATGTCATCATGTCATGTGTGTTTACTGTTGACTGTAATTTCCTAACATGAGCAATGAGAAAAATAAGGTTTTCTCTATTTACAAATTCCAATAATCACAATAGTCTGGAATACTGATGTACTCTAATTGTTCCCTTCACGGCAGGCGAAATTGCTAACCTGGAGAGTGTACAAAGAAGTTTCATGGCACACGTAAGTACAATAAGGCACCTAAATTACTGGGAACGGTTGAAGTCCCTTAATTTGTATTCCCTGGAACGAAGGTGAGAGCGATACATGATAATATACACTTGGAAAATCATAGAGGGATTAGGACCAAACTTGCACACGGAAACTACACCCTATGAAAGCAAAAGACTTGACAGGAGATGCAACATTCCCCCAATGAAAAGCAGGGGTGCCACGAGTACACTGAGAGACAACACAATAAGTGTCAGGGGCCCAAGACTGTTCAAATGCCTCCCAGCATACATAAGGGGGATTACCAATAGACCCTTGGCTGTCTTCAAGAAGGCACTGGACAGGCACCTAAAGTCAATACCTGACCAGCCAGGCTGTGGTTCGTATGTCAGTTTGCGTGTGGCCAGCAGTAACAGCCTGATTGATCAGACCCTGATCCACCACAAGGCCTGGTCTCAGACCGAGCTGCGGGGGCATTGACCCCTGAAACCCTCTCCAGGTATAGTTTAAATAAAAATTTGCAGTCTGGAGAACAAAAATAAATAAAAAATCCTTCTAGTGTCTTGTACGTATATTCATTGGTGACAATTCATTTGCATGATCTCTTGAGGTGGGGATGATTAGTGAATCATTGTAGAACTTCAGCAAAAAAGTAATCAAAATGCCTGTTATATGAATCCAATAATACTAGATATAAAAGTACACTTAAAATTCCTATTAGGTACTGAAATAGTTATACTACAAGAACTGTAGCATTTCACCACTAAAGGTTCAATAAAAATACTTATAGACGAGCTCTAAATCTGTAGAGGTCATACAGCTTAGGAGGTAATCTGATTTAAACAGGGGGGGAAAGATAAATCAAATTCCGTGAGTGATTAAAAGCCCTTCACCAGCAAAAAGGCACCACTTTCAAAGGAGATGAAAGGTCAATCTTTCAAGGGAGGTGCCTAGATGCAGGTGAAGAGCTCTCGATCCAAATAATTGGGGCTACCCTCCCTTTCCTGGGACTGAATCTGGTTTCTCTGGCACTGTATGATCCCACAGGTTTAGTGCTTCCCAGGAACATAATAACAACAACGTCTAAATATTAAGCCATTTTCCTTATATATTGTTCTAAAAGTCATTTAAGTGTATGATGCCAAGGAATACCTGGAGTATACCCCTGGCTGTCTTCAAGAAGGCACTGGACAGGCACCTAAAGTCAGTACAGTGGAACCCCGACTAACGAACGCTCCATATAACGAACAAATCGTGTAATGAACGCTTTTTTCGCAAAATATTTTTCTCGTGTAGCAAACCGTACCAGACCTGTCCGCCTGCGGTGAGGTGGACAGGACGCCAGTCAAGCGTTGTTTACACTTGAGAGAACATTACCCAGCGTGCTCTTTCAAACATTCACAATACTTTTGTTGTGTTTATTGCTGGTTCAGTGATTGTCACTGTGAAATAAGTCACCATGGGTCCAAAAAGCTTCCTAGTGGCACCCCAGTGGTAGCATTCACGCAGGGAGCGTAGCATTCACGCAGGGAGCGTAGCATTCACGCAGGGAGCGTAGCATTCACGCAGGGAGCGTAGCATTCACGCAGGGAGAGCATTCACGCAGGAGCGAGCATTCACGCAGGAGCGTAGCATTCACGCAGGAGCGTAGCATTCACGCAGGGAGCGTAGCATTCACGCAGGGCGTAGCATGCAGGGAGCGTAGATCACGCAGGGCGAGCATTCACGCAGGAGCGTAGCATACGCAGGGCAGCATTCACGCAGGACGTGCATTCACGCAGGGCGTAGCATTCACGCAGGAGCGAGCATCACGCAGGAGCGAGCATTCACGCAGGAGCGTAGCATTCACGCAGGAGCTAGCATTCACGCAGGGAGCGTAGCTTCACGCAGGAGCGCATTCACGCAGGGAGCGTAGCAGGCATGCAGGGAGCGTAGAGGCATGAGGAGTGGATTTCCTTCCAATCACTAACCCCTCCCCTGTCGTCCTCCCTATCTTCCAGATGCCTGCAACTCTCTTCAATAAAGGTAAGTAAATGTTATTTATTAATCTGTTTTTTATTATTTAGTATTAGTAGTAGTATTTATAGTTTTAATAATGTGTTTTGTGTATGTAGAACTATAATTAAAATGTATTTTTTGTGAATATTTTTGGGTGGAACGGATTAATTGTATTTACATTATTTCTTATGGGAAATAAGGTTTTGAACTACAAATTTTTCGTGTTAAGAACTAGCTCATGGAACAGATTTTGTTCGTTAGTCGAGGGACCACTGTACCTGACCAGCCAAGCTGTGGTTTGTACGTTGGGTTGTGTGGCCAACAGTAACAGCCTTGTTGATCAGGCCCTGATCCAGCATGAGGCCTGGTCACAGACCGGGTTGTGGGGGCATTGACCCCCAAAACCCTCTCCAGGTATACTCCAGGTAATCCTTAGTAGGTGGAAAAGACTTGCAACTTCTTAATTACAAAAGTGTCCGTACTTAAAAATTTTAATGCCTCTTTAATATCTAAACTAAATGTAACTAAAAAAAACTTGCAAGAGATCCTAAACTTCTTCAAGAAAGTAATTTTTATCTGTATAACTGAATGACAGCTTTGCTAGGAACACTCCATCCATGTGATTCTTATGGGTATATACTCGTCTGGTGAAGTGCATATCATCACTGAACCTAAGAAGAAAAATTAATGAGAATAATTACACTAAGTGACACTTTCAACAGACAAAAATTTGAGGAATGATAGGTCAGTCTGCTATACTATCCTTACACCATTTTAAGCAATTTTTTGATAGGATAATCATGTACAACTCATCAGCCACAAAATTTCATGTTCAATAAGTATGCTACTGTATGAAGAGAACTGCATCTTCATATGTTAGTTTGTAATAAACTTTTGAAATAGTTAAAAGAAGTACAGTGGACCCCCGAGTTTCGTAAAAACTTCACTCCTGAAGTCTGCTCAAGTGCCATTACCGAACGAATTTACTCCCTTAAGGAAAAATTTCACGTAGGTTAGTCTATTTCAGACCCCCAAAAATACACTTCCACAAGAACTTACAAAATTATACTTACATAATTGCACGATTTCCGGGGTATTCGTTAACCGAGGGTCCACTGTATTCTGAATCTGCAGGTAACCTCTAGTAGCACTGATGATGATTCAATCCCCATTGGCTGGTGAGAAAGTAACCATAGCATCACAATGGGAGATATTCACACAATGATTACTTTCCCATGCCTCTCTCTCTCTCTCTCTCTCTCTCTCTCGAGAGAGAGAGAGAGAGAGAGAGAGAGAGAGAAAAATTCACCCACTAGCTGAGACATAATAATCACAATATTACTATATACAGAAAACAAATTAATATATTAGGGTGATGTCATAACTATAAACCTCTTCACAGAATGGTAGATAAATGGAATGGGGTACAAGCACTGAAAATGAAAAAAAAAAAAAAATACAGCCTCTCCTCACTTAACGATGGAGATAGGGGCCTAAGATCCTGCCGGTAAACGATTTCGACACCTTCAAAGACGACAACAATGTATCTACCTCATCTGCTAGGAAAATGATAGGATGGATAATGAGAACCTTCAAAACTAGGGACGCCAAGCCCATGATGATTCTCTTCAAATCGCTTGTTCTCTCTAGGCTGGAATACTGCTGTACACTAACAGCCCAATTCAAGGCTAGAGACATTACAGACCTTGAGAGCATACTAAGAACTTTCACGACACACATAAGTACGATAAGGCACCTAAATTACTGGGAGCAGTTGAAGGTCCTTGATCTGTATTCCCTGGAACGCAGGCGATAGAGATACATGATAATATACACTTGGAAGGTCCTGGAGGAATTGGTAGCAAACCTGCACACGAAAATCACTCCCTATGAAACCAAAAGACTCGGCAGGAGATGCAACATTCCCCCAATGAAAAGCAGGGTGCCACAAGTACATTGAGAGACAACACAATAAGTGTCTGGGGCCCAAGACTGTTCAACTGCCTCCCAGCATACATAAGGGGGATTACCAATAGACCCTTGGCTGTCTTCAAGAAGGCACTGGACAGGCACCTAAAGTCAGTACCTGACCAGCCGGGCTGTGGTTCATACGTCAGTTTGCGTGCGGCCAGCAATAACAGCCTGGTTGATCAGACCCTGATCCACCATGAGGCCTGGTCTCAGACCGAGCTGTGGGGGTGTTGACCCCTGAAACCCTCTCCAGGTAATCAAGGAATGACCCCTTATTGACACTTCAAAAGTGTCACCGCCCAAAATTAAAACATTCAGTTTTATGTTTGTTGGGAAATTCCTTTCAATCTGTTTATTATTAACGGTAATACTGCATTGAATTAGTATGCAGTCTGGAGAACAAAAATAAATAAAAAATCCTTCTAGTTTCTTGTATAGTCATTGGTGACATTCATTTGCATGATCTCTTGAGATGGGGATGATTAGTGAATCATGGTAGAACTTCAACAAAAAAGTAATCAAAATGCCTGATTGTGGAACCCCGGTTAACGAACACCCCGGAAATCATGCAATTATGTAAGTATAATATTGTAAGTGCTTGTGGAAGTGTATTTTTGGGGGTCTGAAATAGACTAACCTAAATGACATTTTTTCTTAAGGAAGTAAATTCGTTCGGTAATGGCACTTGAGCAGGCTTCTGCAATGAATTTTTTTCGTTAACCGGGGTTCCACTGTACAGTGGACCCTCGGTTAACGAATATCCCGGAAATCGTGCAATTATGCAAGTATAATTTTGTAAGTTCTTGTGGAAGTGTATTTTTGGGGGTCTGAAATAGACTAACCTACGTGAAATTTTTCCTTAAGGGAGTAAATTCGTTCGGTAATGGCACTTGAGCAGACTTCAGGAGTGAAGTTTTTACGAAACTCGGGGGTCCACTGTATATGAATCCAATAATACTAGATATAAAAGTACACTTAAAATTCCTATTAGGTACTGAAATAGTTATACTACAAGAACTGTAGCATTTCACCACTAAAGGTTCAATAATAATACTTATAGGCGAGCTCTAAATCTGTAGAGGTCATACAGCTTAGGAGGTAATCTGATTTAAACAGGGTAATATGATTTAAAGTCGGTACCTGACCAGCCAGGCTGTGGTTCGTACATTGGATTGCTTGCGGCCAGCAGTAACAGCCTGGTTGATCAGGCCCTGATCCACCATGAGGCCTGGTCACAGACCGAGCCGCGGGGGCGTTAACCCCCGAAACCCACTCCAGGTAAATAGTAAAATGTGTATTAAAATTTACTACAAGTGGAGACAGGAAAGGGGGATATGTATTGTACCATTTATCCTACATTATTTGACAGTGCTGAATAACCTATGTGGGTTGAACTTCTTTTCTTGTGTAATGGTAATAATAATCCTCCATTGTTTGAATAAACTATTAAAATAGTAAATATAACTCCTGACTTGCGAGCCAACCATACCTGCGTCCATGAAAGTGAGTGAAGCCAGGAACACCTAGAGAAACTCCAGTTGGAATTACCTCCATTTCTGGTCTATTGTCTAGCAGATGCTGAACCACAGCTTCATTCTCTTCAACCTGATGAAACAAACCATAAGAATAAAAGTACAGTGGAACCCCGGTTAACGAACACCCCGGAAATCGTGCAATTATGTAAGTATAATATTGTAAGTGCTTGTGGAAGTGTATTTTTGGGGGTCTGAAATAGACTAACCTAAATGACATTTTTTCTTAAGGAAGTAAATTCGTTCGGTAATAGCACTTGAGCAGGCTTCTGCAATGAATTTTTTTCGTTAACCGGGGTTCCACTGTACTGGCATAGCTGAATTAATGTTGCAGGTACATATGTGTGAAAACCTCAAATATATTTTCCTAGTACAGTGGACCCCGGATATCATAGTCGTCGGATTTCGGTAATCATAACGTTTTTTCGTCAAAATATTTGCTCGGTGATCGTCATTTAGCTCGGTAATAGTCATTCATCCCGAACACGTCCAAGCGGTGCCCTGGCAGCCCAACACACCATTTACAGTCAGTGTGCCATTGTTTACCAGCCAGTGAGCACGATCCCAAGCGTTCATACGATACATTTCGTAATATTCCATTCGTTGTAGTGCTTGCAACTGCTAAATAAGTCACCATGGGCCCAAAGAAAGCTCCTAGTGCCAGCCCTTTGGTAAAGGTGAGAAACCCTATAGAATTCAAGAAAGACATCATTGCAAAATATGAAAGTGGAGTACATGTGGCAGAGTTTGCCAGGTTGTATAAGAAACCCCATATAACCATCGCTTCCATCGTGGCCAAGAAAAAGGAAATCAAGGAAGATGTTGCGAAAGGTGCAAATATGCTCACAAAACAGAGATCACAAATACTCGAAGATGTGGAGACTTTGTTGTTGGTGTGGATCAACCAAAAACAGTTAGCAGGAGATAGTGTTATGCAGTCGATAATTTGTGAAAAGGCAAGGCAGTTGCATGATGATCTCGTAAAGAAAATGCCTGGAACTAGTGTTGATGTTAGTGAATTTAAGGCCAGCAAAGGCTGGTTTGAGAGATTTAAGAAGCGTAGTGGCATACACAGTGTGGTAAGGCATGGCGAGGCTGCAAGTTCTGACAAATGTGCGGCTGAAAAATATGTTCAGGAATTCAAGGGGTACATAGAGGCTGAACAATTCAAACCCCAACAAGTGTTCAATTGTGACGAAACAGGCCTCTTTTGGAAGAAAATGCCAGAGGACCTATAATCACTCAGGAGGAAAAGGCACTGCCAGGACTCAAGCCTATGAAAGACAGGCTAACTCTCATGTTCTGTAGTAATGCTAGTGAGGATTTCAAAGTGAAGCCTTTACTGGTGTATCACTCTGAAAATCTCAGAGTGTTCAAGAAAAACAGTGTCGCCAAGGCTAATTTGTGTGTGATGTGGAAGGCAAACAGTAAGGCATGGGTCATGAGGGAAATTTTCCTTGATTGGTTCAATGAAGTGTTTGGCCTGAGTGTGAAGAAATACCTCCTGGAAAATAAATTGGAACTCAAGTGCCTCCTGGTAATGGACAATGCTCCTGCTCATCCTCCAGACTTGGATGACCATATGGTGGAGGAGTTTCATTTCATCAGAGTGAAGTTCTTGCCCCCTAATACCACTTCTCTCATCCAGCCCATGGACCAGCAGGTCATTTCAAACTTCAAAAAACTCTACACCAAAGCAATGTTTCAAAGGTGCTTTGACATAACCTCGGACACTGAATTGACCCTAAGAGAGTTCTGGAAAGATCACTTCAGTATCCTCCATTGCATAAACCTTATAGGTAAGGCTTGGAAGGGAGTGACTTACAGGACTTTGAACTCTGCTTGGAGAAAATTATGGCCAGAATGTGTCCAAGAGAGGGATTTTGAAGGGTTTGGGGCAGACCCTGAGGAGCCTATGGCAGTTGTGGAAAGAATTGTGGCATTGGGGAATTCTATGGGGTTGGATGTGAGTGGTGAGGATGTGGAAGAGTTGGTGGAGGACTACAATGAAGAGCTAAGCACTGAAGAACTGCAAGACCTTCATCTGCAACAGCAACACCTGGAGAGACCTGGAGCTCAGGAAATTGCTTCAGAGGAGGAGGAAGAGAGAGGGAAGAAGGTGCCTTCTTCAGAGATTAAGGAGATTTGTGCAATGTGGAGTAGGGTGCAAACATTTATGGATGAACATCACCCTGACAAAGCTGTTACAGGCCGTGTTGGCAACATGTACAATGACAAAGTCGTGTCTCATTTTAGGGATATATTAAAGAGACGCCAGAAACAGAGCTCTCTGGAACAATTTTTTGATCGACAGGGGTCCAGTGATTCTCAAGCTGGTCCTAGTGGCATTAAAAAACAAAGACGGGAAGTAACTCCGGTAAAGGACTTGGTACCTGAAGTCTTTATGGAAGGGGATTCCCTTTCCAAACAATAGCAATTCCTCCATCCTCTTCCCTCCTCCCGTCTTCCATACATCAACAAGTCTTCAATGAAGGTAAATGTTTTGTTATTATTGTTTTATTCTTCATGTCTCATTGTTTTCTGTGTAGGTAAATGTATATTTCACGTAAAAAAATTTTTTTTTAATACTTTTGGGTGTCTGGAACGGATTAATTGGATTTACATTATTTCTTATGGGGAAAATGAATTCGTAAATCGTCAAATTCGGCTTTAGTCACACTCTCTGGAATGGATTAATTACGATAACCGGGGGTCCACTGTACATACTTAAGATGGTGTGCACCAACAATCTTACTCTCGCAACAATACTTGTTAATGTGATCTTAACACTTGTCTGTAAACACACGGGGAGTGGGCACCTCTGAGAGCGTCACCACCCTCATGGCCAGCATCGGATCGGACAAGAGACCGAAGATTGTCGTCTTCCTCGATCTTGAGAAGGCCTTCGAGCTGGCCAGTGCGCCGGCCATCCTCGACCTGCTGGTGCGCAGGGGAGTGAGGGGCAAGCTGCTTGACTGGATCTCCTCATACCTGCAGGACCGGCGGGCGCGGGTGCGCTTCCAGGGGCAGGCTTCCGCCCCCAGGGCCTTGGAGAATGGCACCCCGCAGGGAGGAGTCCTCAGCCCTGCTCTCTTCAACGTGCTGATGCATGAGCTGGTGCAGCTGACGTTTTCGGCAGGCACCCGGCTGCTCAGCTACGCCGATGACCTGGCACTTATTGTCATCGGGAAGCCCGGACTATTGCGCAAAGCCCAACGCGATCTCAACCTGCTCGCCACCACCAGCCGGCGCCTCGGCCTCAAGATCTCGGCAGACAAGTCCAAGGCCATGGTCTTTCGTGCCAGGGTGCCTGATGCTAGGCTGAGGATCTCAGACATCAACCTGGACTGGGTCCACAGTTACCAATACCTGGGTATATACATTGACAGCCGACTCTCCTTCCGCAAAGAGGCAGAGTATGTCAGAGAACGAGCCATGCAGCGGGTCACGGCCATGCGTGCCCTGACGAACCCTAGGGCCGGCGCCAGCCACGATATCCTCCGGATGTTCTACGTGCAGGCAGTGCGCCTCTCGTCGACTACGGCGCTATCACCCTGGCCCATGCACACCCTCTTGCCTGAAGCGCCTCAGCGTCGTGCAAAATGCTGCGGCTAGGGTCATACTGGGGCCCCGGGATGGACCAACACAGTGTCTCTGAACAAAGAGGCCCAACTACAGCCTTTAAGTGACAGGATTGCCCTTGCTGCCGCCAGGAGGGTGGCCAAATATGTCCAGCTGCCGGGCGGTGAGCGACTGCTGAGAGACCTCCTTGACTGTCAGCTGGGCACCTTCGCGGGAGGCCGTGTCCGACTGTGGCTGTGGTCGGCTGCAGACGTGACAAAGGAGCTCCTGCCCATGCCGCTCCTAGAGGACAAGGGGTGCGACCGGCCAGTCGATGGGTACACAGTGCCACCACCATGGGCACCAGACCCTGTCGTAACCCATCTTGCAGCCCTCCCAGCCAGCAAGCGGCACTGCCCACAGCGCGTGCTGCAACGGTGGGCTGCCGCAAGCATCACTGCAGCGGAGCACCCCGGGTGTGCAGTGTACTACACTGATGGTTCAAGAGACCCCGAGGCTGGCCGCACGGGTGCTGGGATGCATTACCCCTCACTAACGGTCGGCTGGCGCCTCCCAGACCACTGCAGCATCCTCCAGGCAGAACTCTACGCCATCCTGAAGGCCACTCAACACGCACTCCAAGGACACCAACAGCCTCCGGTCATCCATGTCGACTCCAGGGCGGCGATACAGGCCATCTTGCATAGGGAACCCAGGGACAACATACGGCTCCTCACCGCTATCAGGAGGGACCTACACTCACTCGCCGAGCAAGGCCGTCAAGCGACAATCAATTGGATTCCAAGCCACATTGATCTTCCGGGGAATGATGCGGCAGATAGGGCGGCTAAGTCTGCCACACTTGCTGCTCAACCTACAACCACGATTGCCATTAGCCGCAGGCAGGTGCACCTGGGGGCAGCCTCGGCAGCCAGACGCCCGTTACCTGTATCAGGAGCATCCCGGAGCCGACACTGGTACGACAGGGCTACGAGGAGGGAACCCCCACCAAACATGAGGAAACTCCCCAGGGAGCTGCAAGTTAGTATCCACCGCCTGCGCCTCGGCTACCCTACTGCAAAGCGCCTCATCGAACGCAGGAGGGAAGAGCTTTGCCGCCACTGTGACCAGATGGTCCAACACCCTCTGGTTCACTACATGCTCGACTGCCCAGCGACGATGGACATCCGCCGCAGGCACTTCCCGATGGCACCTGCGGATCTGACCCGCGAGGACAAGGCAGCCCAGCTGGTTTATCTGGCTACCCATGACTTGGAGACACTGCTCCCAGTCCTAGCCGCTCACCCGCCACCTCGATGACGATGACGACGAAGAACTCAGCGAAGACAACACCTGATGAATCCCGTAGATGATCAAGACCAGTCACCACCGCTTTACTCTCTCTCACTTCCTTCCATCTTATCCCCTATCCTTCTTCTTCCCCTCCGCTTATTAAAAAAAAAAAAAAAAAAAAAAGCCCAATAGGAGCCTATGTTTGATGTAGTTGGAACTACAGCCTGATGACTTTCCTACCAACCATGTGAAGATACGCCTGCCGGGACTACAAGAGTCCGAAGCCCAAAGGACGACTGCTGATGAAGATGCGATGCCAGAAGACAATCCCACAGCAAGAGAGAAGAAGAAGTCGCCCACCCGGGGCCCCAAGAAAGAAGAAAGAAGAAGACGTCGCTCCCACCCGGGGGCCCCAAGAAAGAAGAATGAAGAAAGAAGAAGATGATCGACACCCTCTACCCAGAGGGCCAAGGCCGGGTCAACATTTGGAGAAGACCCGGGCCGGACATACCGGCGTACCTACAACAACAACTGAATTTTTTAAATTGTGAAATGCACTGAAAATCAAAATATACAGTGGTACCCCGAGTTTCGGCCATAATTCGTTCCAGAAGGCTGTTCGAGTGCCGTTATCGAACGAATTTGTTCCCATAAGGAATAATGTAAATTAGATTAGTCCGTTTCAGACCCCAAAAATACACTTACAAAAGCACTTACAATAATACACTTACATAATTGTTCGAGTTGGGAGCTGTACGAAACTCGGGGTACCACTGTATATTGTAATGAACCTAAATTAAGGATTTTCTATGTAGGAGCTACTTTACCAATTGTCCCACAAACAAGAAAGAATACTGAAACTGGTGTTTTTACTAAAGTCCCTCACCAGCATCAAAGGCGCCTCCCTCAAAGACTCTTGAACCAAGGAAATGGACATATTCTTCCCTAATTGCCCATATTTTCTAACTGCTGTAGGACCCCTGTGGATTTAGCATTCCTCTGATTACTATAATAATCAGGATACCAAACTGGTGCTTTGTAACATGATCCATTGTTCCCTAACACTCCTGTCTACAACAAACTAAAATTTCACAATCCTTCATGGTACAGTGGTACCTCTACTTACGAGCAAAATTCATTCCAATCGGCTATTCAAGTGCTGATACCGAAGGAATTTTTCCCATAAGAAATAATGAAAATTAGGTTAATCCATTTCAGACCCCCAAAAATACACTTACAAAAGCACCTACAAAAATACACTTACATAATTGTTTGAGTTGGGAGCTGCTCATAAGTAGAGGTACAACTGTATTTTGAAAATCAAGTACTGCAGGGAATTAAACTCAGATCTCCAGTGTGGTTCTTTCAGAAGAATGATCAGTTCTAATACCGTATTCTTATGTTTCTGATAAAATTAGCAGCATGAAAAACTCTCACAAAGGAGTTTTGAGTAACCACTCTTTTCTCTCATTCATCTATCAAGTCCTTAAACTAAATTAAAGAGAGTGCCTGGATTGCCTGCAAGGGCTGCCCTCCCCTTCCTTGGACCAAACTTAATTGCCTCCCATTTCCCAGGTATTATACGACTTCATGAGTACAGTGGTACCTCGAGTTACGAGCTTAATTCGTTCCAGACGGCTATTCAAGTGCCGATACCGAAGGAATTTTTTCCCATAAGAAATAATGAAAATTAAATTACAAAAATGTAATCCATTTCAGACCCCCCAAAATTAAACTTACAAAAGCACCTACAAAAATACACTTACATAATTGTTCGAGTTGGGAGCTGCTCGTCAGTAGAGGTACCACTGTACAGTGGACCCCCGGTTAACGAAAAAACTTCATCCCAGAAGCCTGCTCAAGTGCCATTATCGAACGAATTTACTTCCTTAAGAAATAATGTCACGTAGGTTAGTCTATTTCAGACACCCAAAAATACACTTCCACAAGCACTTACAATATTACACTTACATAATTGTACGATTTCCGGGGTGTTCGTTTACCTGGGGTCCACTGTATAATAAATAATGTCATTTCTTAAAATGATAAATGAAGCCATCATTCTTACCAAGACAGAACAGGTTGTGTACACCAGGAAGGACCTTCGATTATAAGCATGTCTGAGGCATTTAGCTCCTGCAATTATAAGACGTTTCTGTTGCTTACAGAAGAACTCCAGATCACGGGTGTCTTTACACATTGAGATCCCTGATTCAGGAGGCACTACACCAATGCCACTGCATGGTGCATCAATTATTACTCTATCAAAAGACTTGGCCATTGTCTGTGAAAGATGCCAACAACAGATTATAAAATGTTCTGTAAAAGACAATTTATGATGCACTAATAGTGAAACACACTAGGTAAAGATGCATTAGATAGAGATAGGCATATAAATACAATTCATAAGTAATATTTTTTTATAACTAAAGCCATTTCCTAACACAAAGATTAATCATCAACAAAATTTACACAAGGAATCTACACAACCAAAATATGTGTTAACATTATATTCAAATTTTTATTTATGTGTGACTGACATGTTATAAGGAGTCTATTTCCATGCATAGTTTACAATGTGTAATTACAATATTGATTTGCAAGTGCAAAGAATGCCACTATCATGCCGAGGCATTTCGGGCAGACTGAACCTAATGCTTTACAGACTATGTACGTACTTAATACTAGACATATATATCATAGTTGGTTCGAATTGAACATTGATTTTTTATATATCAACAGAGGTAGTTACAGTATTATATTTTAGCACATTATACATAATGAGGTTGAGACAATTTTAGTTTTAAAATAATTTATAAAATTTTGCAATTTTTGGGTTGATGGTGGCAATAGTATACATAGTGTTTGTGTTGTTAGTTTTGGGAGGTGAAGTGAGTTCTAAGTAGTGCCTTGAATTAGTGTGCAGGCAGGGGCCCTTTTGTATTTTCAAGCAATGCATTCCAGATCTTCGGGCCCTTTATATGCACTGCATTTTTGCATAGGGAGAGATGGACACAAGAGATATCAAAGAGTGTTTTGTGTCTTGTGTTATACAAGTGCATTCTATTGTAGTTCACAAGAAGGAGTTTGAAGGGAGGGTTAATATTGGAGAATAATGTTCTGTGTATGTAGTAGGCACAATAATATAAGTGGATATTTTGTATGTTAAGCAGGTTCAAGCTCTTAAACAGTGGTGGGATGTGTTGCCTGGGGCAGGAGTTTGTAATACGGTAGTACTAAGTTTCTTACTATAAGATCAAAAACATTTACAGCAACAAACAATCACCTTAGCTAATTCAACTGTAAGCATATCTGTAACCACACAGTTTGTCACACCCAAATGTTTGAGTGTCTTCTGCAGTTCTGTAACATCTTGGGAATGTAGTGTTCTGGCAACCAGTTTGCCAGTGTTCATCATCATGGCTCCTGCAAAATTATCTTGTGATAATGGTAGTATTTTAATTTTTTGACATATACATGTATACATTACTATAGTGTAAATACTTTTGTTTTAAATGTCAAAATTTCACTGACACACTTGTTAGTAGGAAAATATAAAAATCAACAAGATAGCACTCACATTCCATCCCCCCATAACACGCATTCCATCCAGCTATTGGGTTTAAAGCTTATGAATATACAGTTGTAATTATAACAATCCATGAAACAAATATCAAATACATATTGCTGGCACAAGTATGAAAGTATTTAAGACAAAAGTGAATCTCTAACTCCACAGTGTGCCAGATCAACCAGGCTGTGATATATTAAAAACAATAACAAAGTTTACCCTCCCTATCTCTGCTATGAAAACTTAATGACCTCTATGGGTTTGATGTATTTTCTTTAATATATTACAGTAATAAGGTTCTCACAGCGATTATACGTATTGCATCCAGGCCTACCTCAACATTCATGGTAGTTTCTGACTCCTTTAGTGTTTTGCAAGCTATCAAAAAATTTAATTCACCCCATTTCCTAGTTCTTCATATAAAACTTCAGTTGTGCCGCATTTCTAGCAAAAACAAAGAAATTGTTTTCTGCTGGGTCCCTGGGCATGTGGATGTTCAGGGCAACAAGCAGGAGGACTCTACTGCGCGGTACATGACCTTCACGTTTTATATAGGGTTATTTCATTCTCAAGACTATTTTACTGTAATCTCTAGCCACCTTCGCAACTGTAGGCAATAACGCTGGTCTGAGTTGATTTATAATAAATTATATTCTATCAAGCAGTGTTTAGGATTCTGGTCTTCTTACCTTGTCTAGACTTAAGTAGTTATTATGTACTGGAGTTTACCGGGAGAGAGTTCCAGGGGTCAACGCCCCCACGGCCCGGTCTGTGACCAGGCCTCATGGTGGATCAGGGCCTGATCAACCAGGATGTTACTGCTGGCCGCACGCAGTCCAACGTACGAATCACAGCCTGGCTGGTCAGGTACCAACTTTAGGTGCCTGCTTGAAGACAGCCAGGGGTCTATTGGTAATCCCCCTTATGTATGCTGGGAGGTAGTTGAACAGTCTTGGGCCCCTGACACTTATTGTGTTGTCTCTCAACATGCTAGTGGCACCCCTGCTTTTCATTGGGGGGATGTTGCATCGTTTGCCGAGTCTTTTGCTTTCGTAGGGAGTGACTCTTGTGTGCAAGTTTGGTACTAATCCCTCTAGGATTTTCCAAGTGTATATAATAATGTATCTCTCCTGCCTGCGTTCTAGGGAGTACAGGTTTAGGAACTTCAAGCGTTCCCAGTAATTATAATAATAATAATAATATCTTTTTATTTCATCGCAATTTTACATAGAGATTTACATAGAAGTGCAAGGAGAGCCACTGACATGCCAGGGCATAACGGGCAGCTTAATCTAACTCCACAATTGAGGTGGTTTATCACAGTTATGTATGCCGTGAAGGTTCTCAGCACATTTTCTAGGTCAGCAATTTCACCTGCCTTGAAAGATGCAGTTAGTGTGCAGCAATATTCCAGCCTAGATGGAACAAGCTACCTGAAAAGTGTCATCATGGGATTGGCATCCCTGCTCGAAATGCCCCGGCATGATAGTGGCTTCCTTTGTGCTTAACAAATCAAAATTGTAAATACACATTGTAACCTTGCAAAGTAATAAAATCTTTATCTTTATCTAATGATGTCGTGGTTGGGAGACCATACTTTCCCATCTTTGCATTGGGTATACATGTCTCACTCTTTGTTATCTCATGGAGAGGCCCTCAGTTCCACTCTGAGAATTGTCAGGTTCCAATTTCAGTTTGCCATATTTTACTGGACTGTCCTGTTTAGTTTAATATCTGTATTATGCACCTTAGTTTAATATCTTTATTATATACCTTAGTTTAATATCTTTATTATGCACCCCATACTTATTATGCCCATCTTTATTATGCACCCCATACCCATCCTGTGGGTGGTAGTCAAAAGATTACAGAGGTACATAATGGGTCCAGGGACCGGGCCCCAAAGTTTTGATAGCTGAGCATGTCCTGTTTACCAGCGAGCACACAAAATTTACTCCCGATGTCGTCACCACTCTAACACTCTTACTTTATCTTCCCTCCTCGCTGACACCCTCACCTTTGACACAGACTCCCCCATTGACAGCAACAGATTTATTACACAAATTTTGATTATACTTCCTTTAGCACTGGAGTATACCTGGAGAGGGTTTCGGGAGTCAACACCCCAGCAGCCCGGTCTGTGACCAGTCCTCATGTTGGATTAGGGCCTGATCAACCAGGCTGTTACTGTTGGCCGCCGGTTCACTCCACAAACAAGCTTCACACATTCCAATCACCGTGAAGCTGAGTTCCTCAGTACTCAGGTCACAGGCTGAAGCTGGGGTGTGGCTCCATTGGACCCGGTAATGGCAACCCGACATATGAACCACAGCCAGGCTGGTCAGGTACTGACTTTAGGTGCCTGTCCAGCATCTTCTTGAAGACAGCCAGGGGTCTATTGGTAATTCCCCTTATGTATGCTAGAAGGCAGCATACTAACTCTACCTCTGTTACACTCTCCACCCTTGCAAGTCTCAGATCAAGCATATTAAACCTTTAGCACACCCTACCTTGCAGTGCTGTATTACCCTTGTGGGTTTAGTGGTTAATTTAAATTATAATAACAATAATAATACAGTAATAAGGGTTCAGCTCTTCCATGAATATAAATGTATGTATAGTCTATTAAGTCCCAGCACATAAAAGTACTGAACCCTCTATTTAACTGCCACTTACAGAAATATCATACAGAATATTTTTAAGCCTGATTTTCTTGGCAGGTTAAAGCTTCTCCGGATTTTATCTCCTCTTCTAGGTAGCCAACAGAGCCTCCACTCCCTTCATGTCTAAGACAATTATGACAACCAGGTATATATTCCTTTGCCTCCATAAGATCTCTTTCCAGCCCTTCATGGTGGGGGAAGGTGGGGAGGGTTGATGCAGGTAAAGAGATTTTGATACATGGGATCTGATCTCTCCTCCTTTTCCATGGATCATACCTGATAACTTCTCATTCTCCAGGTGGTAGGTGACCCCCAATTGATTTAGTGCTTCCCCATGAATACAATAATATTAACTACCATATTTTGCGGCTTATTAGACAGTTTTTTTTCCATAAAATGTCTCCAAAAACCACCCTACGTCCTATAAACTGAAGGTCAGTGATTTGAGCTAAAAGTTTGGGGTGTGGGGTGGGCTGTAGCTCTCCCAGTTACGTCCAATGCCGAGCCATTGAAACTAAAACAAGCAGCGTCTTATAAGCCGCAAAATATGGTAATAATTATCGGATGGGTTTATGAAGGACAAGGTTAACCATAGAATTGATGAAAGAAAAGAGGTATCTGTGGAGACAAAAAAACATTATCCATGGAGACAAAGCAGGGAATGTACGAGAGTATAGTGGTACCAACATTCTTAAATGGATGTGAAGCATAGGTTGTAAATGCTGCAGTGAAGGAGGCTGGAGGCAGTGGAGATGATGTGTCTAAGGGCAATGTGTGGTGCAAATATTATGCAGAGAATTCGTAGTGTGGAAATTATGAGGAGGTGTGGAGTTACTAAAAGTATTATTCAGAGGGCTGAGGAGGGGTTGTTGAGGTGGGTTGGTCATTTAGAGAGGATGGAGCAAAACAGGATGACTTGGAGGGTGTATAAATCTGTAGTGGAGGGAAGGAGGGGTAGGGGTCATCCTAGAAAAGGATGGAGGGAGGGGGTGAAAGAGGTTTTATGTGCTTGGGGCTTGGACATACAGCAGGCATGTCTGAGTATCTTAGAAGTGAATGGAGAAGAATGGTTTTTGGGACCTGACAAGCTGTTGGAGTGTGAGAAGGGTAATATTTTGTGAAATGATTCAGGGAAACTGGTTAGCCGGACTTGAGTCCTGGAGGTGGGAAGTACAATGCCTGAACTCTAAAGGAGGGGTTTGGGATATTGGCTGTTTGCAATGACATCTAAATTGTCATATCTGAGTGCCTCTGCAAAGATAAGTGTTTCTTTCTTTTTTGGGTCACCCTCCCTCAGTGGGAAAAGGCCGTGTTTAAAAATAAGAGATAAGAGTAAGGTGATGAGGGTATCAAATGATACCCTCTGCATAATATTTACACCACACATTGCCCTTAGACACATCTCCACTGTCTCCAGCCTCCTCCTTGCTGCAGCATTTACAACCCATGCTTCACATCCATATAAGAGTGTTGGTACCACTATACTCTCGTACATCCCCTTCTTTTCCTCCATGGATAACGCTTTTTGTCTCAACAGATACCTCAACACACCACTCACCTTTTTTCCTCCATCAATTGTATGGTTAACTTCATCCTTCATAAACCCATCTGCTGACAAGTCTACTCCTAAATATCTGAACACATTTACTTCTTCCATATTCCTTCCCTCCAATGTGAATTTTTCTTTACCTAACTCGTTTGATACCCTCATCACCTTACTCTTTTTCTATGTTCACTTTCAACTTTCTTCCTTTACACACCCTCCCAAACTCATCCACTAACCTTTGCAATTTCTCTTTAGAATCTCCCAAAAGCACAGTATCATATATTACTTAGTAAGTTTATTCAGGTATACACAAATACATTTACGTACATAAGTTACCATACATAGCAGTATATGTGTAGAGAACCTAGGATAACCCAAAAAAGTCAGACAAAGTGACTTATTTCCATATGAGACAATAAACAAATACAATGTTATTTTCATTAAGATAATTTAATTTTTACTAATATGTTCCATCCTACTAAACACTTGTTACAATGTCAATCAACATTTTGTAATGAACAATGTATTATCATCATATCATAATTTGAACGATCTACCAATACAAACTCACTCAATTACTCCAATATTATGTTCATAGTCTATAAGCCATTAGATTAAGCTGCCCCTAATGCCAAGGCATGCCAGAGGCTCTCCTTGCACTTCAATTTATGATTGTAATGTAAACCCATGTACACGAGCAAAGAAATAAAATTGTATTTGTATTTGTATTTATACAAATACAGTGGTACCTCGGTATATGTCCTTAATCAGTTCCAGGACCTTGGACTTATACCAAACAGGATGTATACCAAATGAAATTTCCCATAAGAAATAGTATAGGGAAAATGATTAATCCATTCCCATGACAAAAGAATCCTATTGTTATTGGCATATTATACATTGATGGGGTTGTATAAAATAATTTAAACACTGCTTAATACTAAAATGTGCAATTTAAACACTGCTTAATACTAAAATATGTAATTTAAACACTGCTTAATACTAAAATACATACATAGATACAAAAGAATTAGATTAAATAAATGCAAATTTAACCTCACTTTACTTTGCTGAAAAGAGTCGAGTGTCTACTAGGATAGTGCTGAGAAGGGAGGAGGAGGAGGAAATGTTATTGTTTGGATGGAGAGTCCCCTTCTCTTTTCTGTCTCTTTTTCCTATTTGGACCTGGTTGAAGCTCACCAGGTTTGACTTTTACTAAAAATCTGTCCAAAGAACTTTGCTTCTGCCTTCTCCTCAGGATGTTTAAAAAATGTGACATTGTCTGGTCAGTCCAGACAATGCTATTACGGCTTGTTTGGGCTTTGTTGGGGTGGTATTTCTCTGCAAAGTTTTTGACATCCATCCATTTGGGTAGCGCATGGTGTCGTGACTCATTTTGACCCATACAAGTTCTAGCACGCGAATCGTATACCAAGCAAAAATTTTCGCGTCCAAACAGGACATATACCAAGTTGGACTTATTCCAAAGCAGACGTATACCGAGGTACCACTGTATAAACAAGCCATCAGTGTGAAGACAAACCTACTACCAGATATACATGAACAAGGCTGTAAGTACATACCTATGTGAACAGTCTTGACACAGTTGGTGGCACACAGCTCCAGGACATCTTCTCCTATCTTGGGTGCATTCACCACCCCCAACACTGAGCTTATCACACCCTTCATTAATGTAAAGATATGTGCACACATTAAATAAGTGTGATGTTCAGAAATTAATTACAGTAGGTTTTTCAAAACTCATATTATATAATGTTTCAGTAGTTTAAAGCTAAAATTAAACAAATATTGGTTGAATTTATAATTAAGGGATAAGTCAAATACATAAAGCAACAATGTGAAGCATGAATAAATCATCACCATGGCTAGAGCAATTCACAAAAAAATATGGAATTCAAATTTAGAGAAGGAAACTTTAAATGATCATTATCTATTCACAGTCGTAATTTCATAAAAGTCGAGAAGAGACAGAAAAATTGTCTACGGTGTCCTGTAAGAGTAGGTTATTTGAATTGTGAAGAATATAGTAACACTATTTGATGTATGTATGTTTAAACATAGCAGTTGCATATTGAATGCAGGTTTGTAATTAGGACTGAAACAAGAGACTTAAACAATGAGAAGCTCCTCAGAGTACGTACTTGTTTCTCAGATGCTAATAAATACAGTGGACCCCCAGTTTACGATAGTCTCCAAACTCGCCCTTTTATGTAAGTTTATTTTTGTAAGTGCTTTTGTAAGTGTATTTTTGGGGGTCTAAAAGGACTAATCTAATTTACATTATTCCTTATGGGAATAAATTCGTTCGGTAATGGCACTTGAACAGCATTCTTGAATGAAAAAATGACGTAATTCGGGGGTCCACTGTACAGTATTTGATGGTAAATTTTATAGGTTTAGTGCTTAGTTAGGATTATAATGATAATAAATTACTGTTAACTGTTTAGGTGGTAGAACGAATGGTTCAGCAAAGATTTGTAGAACAAAGGCTAAAAACTACTAAATTATTATAATCATAACTAAGCGCTAAACCCACAAGGGTAAAAAAAAAAAAGTTCAAGTTTACAGGAAAATTTCTCCAGACTAAAGTGTCTACTTAACATTTTCCCGCAACAAATCTCACAGCTGAAATCATGTGTTGCTTATGTATGAACACTGACAGCAGCTGAACTGGGAGTAATGTACACCTTCAACTACTGATCCTAGCAGTACTTATATTTGTACAGTATTACACTGAATACTAGTCATACGAGAAGTTGACAACTTAGACAGTACAGAATACAAATAGTACCTACTTAGCAGTCCAAATGCATCAGGGATCAGTCATCTGAAAGCAAAGATACTGTCCAAAAATAAAATACATTGCAGTACGTATATACTACATTAACTTGTAGAAGTAACCAAGCCTAAATTTCAAGTACAGTGGTACCTCTACTTATGAGCAGCTCCCAACTCGAACAATTATGTAAGTGTATTTTTGTAGATGCTTTCGTAAATGTATTTTTGGGGGTCTGAAATGGATTAATCTAATTTTTATTATTTCTTATGGGAAAAAATTCCTTCGGTATTGGCACCTGAATAGCCGTCTGGAACGAATTAATCTCGTAATTCGAGGTACCACTGTATGTACTAAATAATGGACATAGTCACTTAGCTGAGGCTTTGTCTGCTAGCTTCTTCCAGTCCAAATCAGGAATGAATAAACAATATACTAAAAATAAATTATTTTTTAGAAGTCTATCACTGAAATGCACTAAAAGTAGGATAACAGCTCTTGGCCTGTAAAACTGATGTGTAAAAAAAAAAGGCACCAATTCATTTAAGTAGATGAGAAGGGGTTCATCATAAATATAAACCAAGTAAGCTGATGAACACTACAGCTGTGTTTGTCATGTGCTTTACAAAGCTGCAGACAGACTATGGCATAGTAAGTGATCAGATGTGTGAAACACCTAAATCATCTATGAAGTAACTCAATGCATTAGCTGCTATTGCCAAATCCATGGAGCAATGAGGAAATGCACTTAAATGTCACTAAAAATAAAAATATCCCTGAAATTTGTTATCCAGGGACAGAACGCTTATGAAGGATACGGTCCAATGCAAATGAATGAGCATTTTAAGGGTGTTGTTAACCAATGATGACAGGGTCTGACCATGCCTAGTGGTACTGTGATTTGGTCTATTCAGGTTTGTTAATGACAGCTTGTTAAAAGAAGAATAAACTACTAGTTTGAGAAAGAAACACACTTGTAGTATTAACTGTGAATTGTGTGATTCAAGAGAAATACTATATTCTGGAAGGCTCTCTATATCAGGGCTGTACAACCCTTATGAGTTCAGCGCTTAATTGTGATTATAATAATAATATGTGTACGAGGAAAGGATGACTGATGGTAAGCTTGTAAGACAATTATAAGTGAAGTACAGGGGTGAGAGTGATGAGAAGACAACTAACTTCATGGATGGAGAAAGTATGAAATTACTAATGAAATAAGGCTACCAGGAGGTTTTCCTGTCATAGCTACCTCTCTTTGTTCTCAAAAACAGATAGACATATGAGTGGCTGAAGAGAACACCAATACGTATAACAATATGCTACTGCCTTTACCTGTGCACTACAAAATAGATTGATCATTTCCACTTTCTTAGTGGCAGCATCTGGTTGTGTGTGTGAAGTAGAATTGACTGCATCTCGAGTAGATCCCCTGCCCATGACCTTAAAAAAAATTTCGCCACCTGGTGTTGCACACCGCTCCATGTTAAGCGTATGCCATTCACGTTCATGCTGCAAAGAATATATCTGAATGTTTTGAGCATTTTTCATGAATTAGCATTTGATATTATAAGAAGGTTGCCAGGTTCTGTTATTTTATGAAGAGTACTGTACTAGACAGCACAGCACTGCATTTTCCTCAGAAAATAAAGTGAATCTCACATGCAGTGGATACCTTTATTTATGATGTTTTGTCCACACAGTGGGCTTCATTAAGTCAGTAGAGAATACATGAGAAAGAGGAGTATGTACAGTATATATACAGGTGCTCCTTGATTTAGGATTACGTTCCAACAAACCCATCGTAAGTCAAAAATATTGTAGGTCAAATACGAATACAGTGGTACCTCGGTTTACGATGGTCCCCAAACTCGCCCTTTTATGTAAGTTTATTTTTTTAAATGCTTTTGTAAGTGTATTTTTGGGGGTCTAAAAGGACAAGTCTATTTTACATTATTCCTTATGGGGATAAATTCGTTTGGTAATGGCACTTGAACAGCATTCTGGAACGAAAAAATATCGTTAACCGAGGTACCACTGTATATGATAAATAAATAAATTAATAACTACTGTCACTGAATAAGTAAATGAACAAACAATTACTGTAATTAACTAAATACCAGTACTGAAAATTAACCCTTTGACTGTTTCGGTCGTATATATACGTCTTACGAGCCAGTGTTTCGGATGTATATATACTCACAAATTCTAGCGGCCTCAAATCAAACGGGAGAAAGCTGATAGGCCCACATATGAGAGAATGGGTCTGTGTGGTCAGTGTGCGCAGTATATAAAAAATCCTGCAGCACGCAGTGCATAATGAGAAAAAAAAAACTCCGACCTTGTTTTTGGAATAAAACGCCGACTTTGAGGTGTATTTTCGTATAGTATTTATGGTTGTATTTTCCTTTTCGTGGTCTCATTTGATAGAATGGAAAACATATTACAGGAATAGAGATGATTTTGATTAGTTTCATGATGAAAAAAATCTTGAAATTGAGCTCAAAGTAGCGGAAATGTTCGATTTTTGCCAATGTTCAAGAGTAAACAAATCATGTCACGCGTCCAATACACATCAACTGGTGAGTCTAATATTCTTTCACAAGTGCACAGATATTATTTATACCGTTTTTACAATAATGTAATAGTCTGCATAACAATAAATCTTCTATTTTTTGAGTGAATAAAAAAATCAAAATAGAAAGCAAGAGTAATATAAGAGGGGCCTAAAGACGTGACTAATGAACAGATAACATCTTATTTTAGTGTCAGAAATGTCTGCATTGTTTATTCTAGACCCTGTTTTGAAATTGACATCTTTTTTATTTTGCATGAAATTGGCGAAATTGCCAATTTCTGACCACTTTATTGGGTAGTTGAAATTGGTAAATTGGTGGTTTCTTGTACTCAATCGATAGAACAAATGGAGTTCAAAAGAAATAACTATGAGTTTGGTTGATTGTTACAATGGAATTGGCCGAAAATAGGGCTCAAAGTCGGCGAAATCGCTGATGCGTATATGTCGCTGACATCGCTAACTTTGGGAGAGCGTAATTTTGTAAGTTTTCCATCAAATTTCATACTTTTGGTGTCATTACAATTGGGAAAAGATTCTCTATCATTTCATAAGAGAAAATAATTTATTTTGTTTTCCAAAATTTTGCGACATAGAATGACAGTTTCAGAATGGGGCCTCCGACAGTCAAAGGGTTAATGAATAAAAGTTATGGACTTGCTGCCTTCATGTTGGGTAATTATCTTAAGTTTCATCTCTAAAGTAGTAATTGCTTTTGCACAATCGTAAAGTTGAAATATCGTAAGTCGAACCATCATAAGTCAAGGAGCACTTGTAGGAACACAAAAGGACCATGAGGTGCATGGGAATACACTACGGTGAAAGAGCACTGCAGGGTGTATACTAGACTTATTATTGACTCCTGGATGCCTGAATAACATACCTGTATTACCACTTCTAACACTTACAGAAGCCAACATAATAGTCCAGTGATCACCTTGCAGTGTGTTTCCCTGCCGAGATATTCCCATACACTTTTTGTCTATACATGTATGTATGTATCTATGCATCTATCTATACATCTGAACACCTCTGCAAAGACTGATTATGTGTAAATGATGGTGAAAGTGTTTCTTTCTTTTTTGAGTCACTCTGCCTCAGTGGGAGATGGCCAGTGTGTTGAAATAAAGTTGAAAGTGAACATAGATAAGAGTAAGGTGATGAGGGCATCGAATGAGTTAGGAAAAGAAAAATTGGATATCACATTGAAAGGAGGCGTATGGAAGAAGTAAATGTGTTCAGATATTTGGGAGTAGATTTGTCAATGGATGGGTTTATGAATGATGAGAAAAAAGGTGAGTGGTGCTTTGAGGTATCTGTGAAGACAAAAAAACGTTATCCATGGAGGCAAAGAAGGGAATGTACGAGAGTATATGTAGTGGTACCAACACTCTTGTACGGGTGTGTGAAGCACGGGTTGTAAATACTGCAGCAAGAGGGAGGCTAGAGGCAGTGGAGATGTCATGTCTAAGGGCAATGTGTGGTGTAAATATTATGGAGAATTTGTAGTGTGGAAATTAGGAGGTGGTATGGAGTTAATAAAAGTAATATTCAAAGGGCTGAAGAGGGGTTGTTGAGGTGGTTTGGTCATTTAGAGAGGATAGAACAAAATAAGATGACTTGGAGAGTATAAATCTGTATAAATCTGTAGTGGAAGGGAGGAGGGGTAGGAATCGTCCTAGGTAAGGATGGAGGGAGGGGTAAAAGAAGTTTTGTGTGCAAGAGGCTTGGACATGCAGCAGGCATGTTACATAGGAGTGAATAGAGATGAATGTTTCTTTTGGACCTGACAAGCTGTTGGAGTGTGAGCAGGGTAATATTTTGTCACAGGATTCAGGGAAACCGGTTAGCCAGACTTGAATCCTGAGGTGGGAAGTACAATGCCTACACTTTAAAGGAGGGGTTTCGGATATTGGCTTTTTGGAGTGACATCTAAACTGTCGTATCTAAGCACCTCTGTAAAGATAGTGATTATGTGTGAATGATGGTGAAAGTCTTTCTTTCTTTTTTGGTCACAATGCCTCAGTGGTTGACAGCTGATATGTTAGAATTTTTTTTTTTTTTTTTTAACAAGTCGGCCGTCTCCCACCGAGGCAGGGTGACCCAAAAAGAAAATACTTTCATCAACATTCAACACTTTCACCACACTCATACAAAATCACTGTTTTTGCAGAGGCGCTCAGATAAGACAGCTGAGTATAGTCCCTCCCAGCTGTCACTATCCCAGACCCCTCCTTTAAAGTGTAGGCATTGTACTTCCCATTTCCAGGACTCAAGTCCAACTAAATCAATTAACTGGTTTCCCTGAATCCCTTCACAAAATGTTACCCTGCTCACACTCCAACAGCTCGTCAGGTCCCAAAAACCATTCGTCTCCATTCACTTCTATCTAACACGCTCACACATGCTTGCTGGAAGTCCAAGCCCCTCGCCCACAAAACCTCCTTTACCCCTCCCTCCAACTTTTTCTAGGACGACCCCTACCCCGCCTTCCTTCCCCTACAGATTTATACGCTCTCCAATCATTCTACTTTGATCCATTCTCTCTAAATGACCAAACCACCTCAACAACCCCTCTTCAGCCCTCTGACAAATACTTTTAGTAACTCCACACCTTCTCCTAATTTCCACATTCCGAATTTTCTGCATAATATTTACACCACACATTGCCCTTAGACAAGACATCTCCACTGCCTCCAGCCTCCTCCTCGCTGCAGCATTTGCAACCCATGCTTCACACCCATATAAGAGTGTTGGTACCACTATACAGTGGTACCTCGGTTAACGATATTTTTTCATTCCAGAATGCTGTTCAAGTGCCATTACCAAACGAATTTATCCCCATAAGGAATAATGAAAAATAGACTAGTCCTTTTAGACCCCCAAAAATACACTTACAAAAGCATTTAAAAAAATAAACTTACATAAAAGGGCGAGTTTGGGGACCATCGTAAACCAAGGTACCACTGTACTTTCGTACATTCCCTTCTTTGGCTCCATGGATAACGTTTTTTGTCTCCACAGATACCTCAACTCACCACTAACCTTTTTTCCTTCATCAATTCTATGGTTAACCTCATCCTTCATAAACCCATCCACTGACACTTCAACTAACAAATATCTGAAAACATTTACTTCTTTCATAATCCCTCTCTCCAATGTGATATCCAATTTTTCTATATTTAAATCGTTTGATACCCTCATCACCTTACTCGTATCTATGTTCACTTTCAACTTTCTACCTTTACACACTCTCCCAAACTCGTCCACTAACCTTTGCAACTTTTCTTTAGAATCTCCCATAAGCACAGTATCATCAGCAAAAAGTAACTGTGTCAACTCCCATTTTGCATTTAATTCCCCATAATTTAATCCCACCCCTCTCCCCAACACCCTAGCATTTACTTCTTTACAACCCCATCTATAAATATATTAAACAACCATGGTGACATTACACATCCCTGTCTAAGACCTACTTTTACCGGAAGTAATCTCCTCTCTCCTACACACCCTAACCTGAGCCTCACTATCCTCATAAAAACTCTTTACAGCCTTTAGTAACTTACTACCTATTCCATACACTTGCAACATTTGCCACATTGCTCCCTATCCACTCTATCATATGCCTTTTCTAAATCCATAAATGCAATGAAAACTTCTCTACCTTTATCTAAATACTGTTCACATATATGCTTCACTGTAAACACTTGATCTAACATCCCTACCCACTCTAAAGCCTCCTTGCTCATCTGCAATCCTACTCTGTCTTACCTCTAATTCTTTCAATAATAACCCTGCCATACACTTTACCTGGTATACTCAGTAAACTTTTTCCCTATAATTCTTACACTCTCTTTATCCCCTTCCTTTATACAAAGGAACTATACATGCTCTCTGCCAATCCCTAGGTACCTTCCCCTCTTTCATACATTTATTAAACAAAAATACCAACCACTCCAACACTATATCCCCCCCTGCTTTTAACATTTCTGTCATGATCCCATCAGTTCCAGCTGCTTTACCCCCTTTTATTCTACGTAATGCCTCAAGCACCTCCCCCACACTCACATCCTGCTCTTCTTCACTCCTAAACGATGTTGTACCTCCCTGGCCAGCACATGAAATTACTGCCTCCCTTTTTTCATCGACATTTAAAAGTTCCTCAAAATATTCCCGCCATCTACCCAATACCTCCAGCTCCCCATCTAACTCCCCTACTCTGTTTTTAACTGACAAATCCAATCGTTCCCCAGGCTTTCTTACCTTGTTTATCTCATTCCAAAATTTTTTCTTGTTTTCAGCAAAATTTCTTAACAGAGCCTCTCCCATTCTTTCATCTGCTCTTCTTTTACACTCTCTCACCACTCTCTTCACCTTTCTTTTACTCTCTATATACTCTGCTCTTCTATTAACACTTCTGTTTTGTAAAAACCTCTCATAAGCTACCTTTTTCTCTTTTATCATACCCTTTACTTCTTCATTCCACCACTCACTCCTCTTTCCTCCTGCACCCACCCACCTATAGCCACAAACTTCTGCCCCACATTCTAATACTGCATTTTTAAAACTATCACAACTCTCTTCAACCCCCCACTACTCATACTTGCATTTTCCCACCTTTCTGCCAATAGTTGCTTATATCTCACCCTAACTGCCTCCTTCCTTAGTTTATACACTTTTACCTCTCTCTTACTTGCTGTTGCCATTGTCTTTTTATCCTATCTACCTTTTACTCTAACTGTAGCTACAACTAAATAATGATCCAATATATCCGTTGCCCCTCTATAAACATGTAGTACATCCTGAAGCCTACCCATCAACCTTTTATCCACCAATACATAATCTAACAAACTACTTTCCTTACATGCTATATCATACCTTTTTTTTTATTTTTTTTATTAACACATCGGCCGATTCCCACCAAGGCAGGGTGGCCCGAAAAAGAAAAACTTTCGTCATCATTCACTCCATCACTGTCTTGCAAGAGGGGTGCTTTACACTACAGTTATAAAACTGCAACATTAACACCCCTCCTTCAGAGTGCAGACACTGTACTTCCCATCTCCAGGACTCAAGTCCGGCCTGCCGGTTTCCCTGAATCCCTTCATAAATGTTACTTTGCTCACACTCCAACAGCACGTCAAGTATTAAAAACCATTTGTCTCCATTCACTCCTATCAAATACGCACACATATGCTTGCTGGAAATCCAAGCCCCTCGTACACAAAACCACTTTTACCCCCTCCCTCCAACCTTTCCTAGGCCGACCCCTACCCCGCCTTCCCTCCACTAGATTTATACACTCTCGAGGTCATTCTGTTTCGTTCCATTCTCTCTACATGTCCGAACCACCTCAACAACCCATCCTCAGCCCTCTGGATAATAGTTTTGGTAATCCCGCACCTCCTCCTAATTTCCAAACTCCGAATTCTCTGCATTATATTCACACCACACATTGACCTCAGACATGACATCTCCACTGCCTCCAGCCTTCTCCTCGTTGCGACATTCATCACCCATGCTTCACACCCATATAAGAGTGTTGGTTTAACTATACTCTCATACATTCCCTCTTAACTTCCATGGACAAAGTTCTTTGTCTCCACAGACTCCGTGCACCACTCACCCTTTTCCCTCATCAATTCTATGATTCACCTCATCCTTCATAGACCCATCTGCTGACATGTCCACTCCCAAATATCTGAATACATTCACCTCCTCCATACTCTCTCCCTCCAATCTGATATCCAATCTTTCGTCACCTAATCTTTTTGTTATCCTCATCACCTTACTCTTTCCTATATTCACTTTCAATTTTCTTCTTTTACATACCTTACCAAATTCATCCACCAACCTCTGCAACTTCTCTTCAGAATCTCCCAAAAGCACAGTGTCATCAGCAAAAAGTAACTGTGACAACTCCCACTTTGTATTTGATTCTTTGTCTTTTAGCCCCACACCTCTTGCCAAGACCCTCGCATTCACTTCTCTTACAACCCCATCTATAAATATATTGAACAACCACGGTGACATCACACATCCCTGTCTAAGGCCTACTTTTACCGAGAAATAATCTCTTTCTCTCCTACACACTCTAACCTGAGCCTCACTATCCTCATAAAAGCTCTTCACTGCTTTCAGTAACCTACCTCCTATTCCATACACCTGCAACATCTGCCACATTGCCCCCCTATCCACCCTATCATACGCCTTTTCCAAATCCATAAATGCCACAAAAACCTCTTTACCCTTATCCAAATACTGTTTTTGTAGGTATTTGGATTTAAACTTAGCTATTATATATTCTCCATGTTCATCTCTTGTGCATGTATTGTTGATACATTCAAGCTGGTCTGAGTATAACATAGCTGTGCCACCTCCTTGTTGTTCTTGCCTACAATTGTGTATGGCTGTGTAGCCAGGAATGGCATAGATATCTGTAGTATGAGGCTTTAGCCAGGTTTCAGTGAGAGCAATCATGGACATTCTGGCCAGTAGTGAGTTTAATAATGCAGTGAGGTCATCAAAATGTTTGCTTAAAGATCTGACATTGTAGTTAAAGATAGTTATGTTATTGTTGGTTTTGAGTAGTGTTTTAGCCTGTTCTGCTGTGTAGTAATGACAGTTGTTGTTAGGTTCATGTAAGTCATTTAATAAAAGGTTGGTATCAGGATCAATGTTTGGAATCATAAGATTTAGTGTGATTCTATAATTAAACTGAAAAATAGAACAATGCAAGTAGACCTAAGAATAGGACAATGCAAAAGGAGTTCTTGGCACGTGAGTTAGTATGTTGGATATGTTTACAAAAATGAATAAATGAGCTAAGGTAGTCAATTTACAGCTAATAAGAATCTAAAACTATAGCACCTGAGTTAGTTAATTAATTAAACAAATGTTTATATATGAGTGTGATTCTAAAAAGACTTAAGAACAATGAATAATGCTAAACTTAAAGATATGATATCTGATGAATTGATTTTACTAGCTATTGGATTAACACACTTTTGAACGAAAGTCACAGAGATTTAGGATATATCTTTACAATGTAATTGATTTATTATTTAACTAGCTAATAGAACTGGTTGGAAAATTACTATGGTTAATATTAAGTTATAATGGAACAAATATTAAGATTCAGTATTGCACTAGTTGTGATTATAGAATTTATTAAAGGCAATATAAAGAAGATGAAAGTTAACTATTAAAGGAGAAATAAGTGCTAAAGTGTACAAAAGTAAAATTTATTAATATTAAAAAATAGCTTGAAATAAAATTTTAGGCAGTTTAGGTGATCAATAATATGTATATAGAAATGAGGTTGGAGAAAAGGATAAAAGGTAAATACAATTTTTAGCAAATAAGGTGATCAATAGTAATTATAAATTCTAATCAATTAAGCTGATAAAAATATATAGGAATGTGGGTTGAAAAATGGGCACAAGTAAAAACTGTATGTATTTAAAAATAAAAATAAAACTATTTGTCAAAAATATTCATCAAAGGATAGACAAATACTTAAATGAGGTTGATGGGCAAAACATACACTACACTATACGTAGGGGTTTGGTTTTGGACATTGTGTTTAGACAGTCTCTGTAATATTTGCATCCCTAAGGAATCTTGATAGTTCATTCTCATTTGTGATAGTATACAACTGACCTACACTTGTTTTCTTCACTAGAATTTTTCCATCCCGGGTGAAACATTGGTGGATTTTATCATTATTCTCTTGCTAAAGTTTTCTGATTTTATACCAGAGGTTCTGACGTTTTTTGGTCAGACACTCATTTATGTATACCTGTTTCCTGGCTATAATAGATGATTTAATTAGATCTGTTTTCAGTTGAAATTTATATTTTCAAGAAGTGCATATATGAGAGGCTAAACACAGAGGATGAAGTGGGAGATAACAAACCAACAAGTAACAACGCCCTTCACTGATCATCTGCTGGACTAGTGGGGGAATATGCTGCATATCTCCTACAATGTTGATGTTAATTCTGGACCACTCAGGCAGCCATGCCTTCACATTGGCAGCCTCCATCTCCATCCATAGCTGCTTGCGATTTGCCTGAAAGAGAAACACCAAATACCATGGTTATTTTGTGGAAATTAGTTTGCCCAAAATGCAATGAATAATCAATGTAATGATTTATTACATGTAAACTACATTATTTGTACTGCATAAAGATATAAAAATTACACTGCATTGTATTGTAAGAGATACAGAAGGAAAAATGAAAATGAAAAATGGTGAAAAAATGGGAGAGTAAATACATGCACAGAGGACAGTTAAGCTGAATAAAATGAAGTTAAAGTAGTGAGAAGTTAATACAGTGGAAACCCGGTTAACGAAAAAAATTCATTGCAGAAGCCTGCTCAAGTGCCATTACCGAACGAATTTACTTCCTTAAGAAAAAATGTCATTTAGGTTAGTCTATTTCAGACCCCCAAAAATACACTTCCACAAGCACTTACAATATTATACTTACATAATTGCACGATTTCCGGGGTGTTCGTTAACCAGGGTTCCACTGTATATAATTAAGACTACAATGTTCTTAAAAGTGTGAGGTAAGGTACCACAGATCGAAGGAAAGCCATACAGTAGTCACGACTATAATTTTTCAGTGTGAGGGAAGTTAATGGTCAAGGCTGTTCACTACTATTTAAATATTTCATTTATAAGCATCAGCTATATACAGTGGACCCCCGGTTTACGTACTGCTCAAAACTCTAACAATTATGTAAGTGTATTTTTGTAAGTGCTTGTGTAAGTGTATTTTTGGGGTCTAAAAGGACTAATCTAATTTACATTATTTCTTATGGGAACAAATTCGTTCGGTAACGGCACTCGAACAGCATTCTGGAACGAATTATGGCCGTTAACCGGGGGTCCACTGTATTTTTGTAGAAAGATAAACAATTTATTTTTGCACAGCACAAGGGTTTTACAGATACAGTGGACCCCGGTTTTCGTCCGGTGTGGAAATCGTACAATTCGGATTTCAAGCACTTTTTTTTGCAAAATTTTACCCCAGGTTTCGTACATCCGCTCGGAAATCGTCCGTACCAGACGCGTCCGCCTGGGCCGCTCATATGTTCGTGACTCACATTTGGGCACATTAAATGTCTTATTTAACATTAATATAGACATTTTCATTAATCCATCTATGATATTTTCTTCAAAATTATATAAGAAACACATTACACAGCATATAAATATGCAATGCTTATATGCTATGTATGTTTAATAATAATCACTCTTGGGCACATTAAATGTCTTATTTTACGTTAATATAGACATTTTCATTAATCCATCTATGATATTTTCTTCAAAATTATCTAAGAAACACATTACATAGCAACAAAACCTCCTTTACCTCCTCCCTCCAACCTTTTCGAGGACGACCCCTACCCCGCCTTCCTTCCCCTACAGATTTATATGCTCTCCAAGTCATTCTACTTTGATCCATTCTCTCTAAATGACCAAACCACCTCAACAACCCCTCTTCAGCCCTCTGACAAATACTTTTAGTAACTCCACACCTTCTCCTAATTTCCACACTCCGAATTTTCTGGATAATATTTACACCACACATTGCCTTTAGACAGGACATCTCCACTGCCTCCAGCCACCTCCTCGCTGCAGCATTTGCAAACCATGCTTCACACCCATATAAGTGTTGGTACCACTATACTTTCGTACATTCCCTTCTTTGCCTCCATGGATAACGTACTGTTTACAATTCTCTGCATGAATTATTCATTACTTCTCCCTTTGTTTATGGCATCTAAAGATAGTTATTAGAAACGATTAAACTCAGTGAACATGGTATGTCGATGGTAATAATATAGCTCTGGGCAGCATTAAATATCGTGTAGCTATGTAGGTAGATGTATGTTTACCTGGAGTTTACCTGGAGAGAATTCCAGGGGTCAATGCCCCCGCAGCCCGGTCTGTGACCAGGCCTCATGTTGGACCAGAGCCTGATCAACCAGGCTGTTACTGCTGGCCGCACACAGTCCAATGTACAAACCACAGCCTGGCTGGTCAGGTACCGACTTTAGGTGCCTGTCCAGTGCCTGCTTGAAGACAGCCAAGGGTTTGTTGGTAATCCCCCTGATGTATGCTGATGTATGCCGGTAGGTAGCCCAGGCTACCTACCGGTTACCTACATCTGACTTCCTACAAATAAGTACTACAGTACTCACCTCTCGCCCTGTATTAAGACTGCAAATATTTTAAGGTAAGTAATGAATGTACTGTGTATGTATTTTACTTTTTATTGTTTTTTTAATGCCTAGTTCTATTACTAACTTAATACAAGTTAGTGTAAACTTGACAACCCTACGCCTGTTATGGAATCTATTGTGGCTTTGGGGAAGTTCATGGGGTTGGATGTGAGTGGCCAGGATGTGGAAGAGCTAACCACTGAAGAGCTGTAACACTATAGTTATTCTCTAATATTCTCTAATATTTTTGGGTGTCTGGAACGGATTAATTGGATTTGTACATTATTTCTTATGGAAATAATACTTCGTTTTTCGTCCATTTCGGATTTCGGCCAACCTTCTGGAACGGATTAAGGATGAAAACTGGGGTATTATTGTAAAGGAAAACAATATTGTTTATTTGAAATAATGTGTGCATGGAGATGTCTGGATGATTGGAAATCAGATATATCTCTTTTTCAGATCATGGGCTTAGTGATTCCAATGAGCATACTTCCTTACTGAAAAAAACGAATTAGAGCAATTTTCTCAATAATCCGTGGCAAGAGATAGACACAATAACCAAGACAGCGAAGTGAATTGATCAATCAGAAGCAGCAGTATGGAGGGTGAAGAATATGACAGCTAATCTCCCTCCTGATAGGTTCTCAAGAGGAAGTCAAGTGCAGTACCAGAAGCACTCATGATAAGTTTCTCAAGAGAAAGCCAGGTAGAATACTAGAAGGCACTCATGATGGGTCCCAAGGAAGCCAGGTAATCTAAAGGCACTCATGCCAGGTTCTCAGAACAGTAGAGTATGAAGGCACTCTTGATGAGGTTCTCAAGAGGAAGCCAGGTAGAATACTAGAAGGCACTCATGATGAGGTTCTCAAGAGGAAGCCAGGTATAGTACTAGAAGGCACTCATAATGAGGTCCACAAGAGGAAGCCAGGTAGAATACTAGAAGGTATTCTTGATGAGGTTCTCAAGAGGAAGCCAGGTATAGTACCAGAAGGCACTCATAATGAGGTTCTCAAGAGGAAGCCAGGTAGAATACTAGAAGGTACTCTTGATGAGGTTCTCAAGAGGAAGCCAGGTACAGTACTAGAAGGCACAAAATTAGTTTTCATTATGGATAATACTGTCCACAAGAAAAAAATTAAATTCACTAATATGTTATTCTGACTTAATTTTTTTTAGTTTTAATCTTAAATTTAATAAATTTATTAAATGTATTGTATCAAGATTTTTTGGTATCTTCACAGCCCGGCCTGGGGCCATTCTTTTCCACTGATTGCCTATTGAACCAGTCACTAGCAAGAGGCACTGCTCTGCCTACCTTGAGCCCGTTAGTCCGTAGAAAGATGCCAAGTGGGGTGAATCTTATAGCCTTATGTGTAAGTAAGGCTTCCTTCTCTCCAAATACATTCAGCAACTTAATAGCAAATTCTTCACTAGTAGAAAACATTGTTTTTACTCTTCTAATTACCTCCTGGTTTCTGTGACAATGAAGAGGAAAGAATACAATTAACCAAAATTCTTTGCTAAAAGAAAATTAAGATTAAACATTTCAAATTTATAATTATGTGGAATATTTTTAGGGTTAAAAATACAGTAGAACCCCTGTATCCACTGACTCGGTATCTGCAGTTTCAGTTATCCATGGTTTACAGTGGCCCAAAAATACCTCTTAATTTTGCATAATAATGGCCCCAAAGCAGAGAAGCTGGCAGTTCTTCAAAGCCTAAGAGAAGCCATGACGTGCTTCCCATCAGTGAAAACGTGATAATTCTCCACTTATTCTGCATAATTTATCAATTAAACTTTATAATATAGTATGTATAGGACTTATATACAGTGGACCCCCGGATTACGTCATTTTTTCGTTCAAGAATGCTGTTCAAGTGCCATTACCGAACGAATTTATTCCCATAAGGAATAATGTAAATTAGATTAGTCCTTTTAGACCCCCAAAAATACACTTACAAAAATAAACTTACATAAAAGGGCGAGTTTGGAGACTCGTAAACCGGGGGTCCACTGTATAGGGTTTACTACTATCCACGGCAAGTCCTTGGAACATATTCCCCACGGATACGTGGGTCCTAGTGTATACTATAGCTATAGTCTATTAAATCTTAAGATAGCCCTAAGTCCACCTAAGATGCTACAGACAAATCCAATCCCATTACTGAATTTACCGTTTGTATTATTATTGTATGACTCATACTACCTCAAAATTGTAAATCTAAAAATGTATGTCCAAATCTACCTCAATATTGTAGATCTAAAAATGTATGTTCAAATGTACTGCCCCATAACCTAAATCATTAATGAGTAAAAAATATTATTAATCTGCCCAAAATGCCTAGGCATGCCTGAAATGCCTAGACATGCTAGTGGCCATCTTTGTAATCGAAATGTAATGTAAATGTAATGTAAACCAAACATTGTAAGCTTTACAAGGAAATAAAATTATCATTATCACTTTGTGTTAGATTCTTTATCTTTTAACCCCACACCTCTTGCCAACACCTAAGCATTCACTTCTCTTACAACCCCATCTATAAATATGTTGAACAACCACACATCCCTGTCTAAGGCCTACGTTTATTGGGAAATAATCCCCTTCTTGCCTACATACTCTAACCTGAGCCTCACTATCCTCGTAAAGACTCTTCACTGCTTTCAATAACCTACCTCCTATTCCATACATTTGCAATATTGCCCCCTTATCCACCCTATCATAAATGCCACAAAAACCTCTTTACCCTTATCTAAATACTGTTCACCTATATGATTCACTGGAAACACTCGGTTTACACACTCCCTACCCTTCCTAAAGCCTCCTTGTTCATCTGCTATCCTGCTCTCCATCTTACTCTTAATTCTTTCAATAATAACTACCATACACTTTACAAGGTATACTCAACAGACTTATTCCCCTATAATTTTTACACTCTCTTTTGTCCCCATTGCCTTTATACAAAGGAACTATGCAGAGAACCTTCACGGCACACATAACTGCGATAAAACACCTAAATTACTGGGAACGCTTGAAGTTCCTAAACCTGTACTCCCTAGAACGCAGGTGGGAGAGATACATGATCATATACACTTGGAAAATCCTGGAGGGATTAGTACCAAACTTGCACACGAAAATCACTCCCTATGAAAGCAAAAGACTCGGTAGATGATGCAACATCCCCCAATGAAAAGCCGGGGTGCCACTAGCACGATAAGAGACAACACAATAAGTGTCAGGGGCCCAAGACTGTTCAACTGCCTCCCAGCATACATAAGGGGGATTACCAATAGACCCCTGGCTGTCTTCAAGCAGGCACTGGACAAGCACCTAAAGTCAGTACCTGACCAGCCGGGCTGTGGTTCATACGTTGGTTTGTGTGCGGCCAACAGTAACAGCCTGGTTGATCAGGCCCTGATCCACCATGAGGCCTGGTCATAGACCGGGCCGTGGGGGCATTGACCCCCGGAACCCTCTCCAGGTATACTCCAGGTATGCTCTCTGCCAGTCCCTAGGTACCTTACTCTCTTCCATACATTTATTAAATAAAAATACTAACCACATTTCTATCTTTATCCCGTCAATCCCAGCTGCTTTACCCCCTTTCATTCTACCATGTGCCCCACGCACTTCCCCCCACACTCACAACTGGTATTTCCTCACTCCTATTAGATGTTATTCCTCCTTGCACTATACACGACATCACAGCTTCCCTATCTTCATCAACATTTAACAATTCCTCAAAATATTCCCTTTATCTTCCAGATACCTCTAACTCATCCTGAAAAGCCTAGGCATACCTAGGCATATTATTAGCCATCTTGTAATATCTACTTCATAAAATGTATAATTATAGTACACCCCACTTTGTATATTACTAGAAATAAAGAATTTGAATTTGAATAAATCCCCTCTCCTATTTTTAACTAACATATCCATTCGTTCCCTAGGCTTTCTCAACTTATTAATCTCACTCCAAAACTTTTTCTTATTTTCAACAAAATTTGTTGATAACATTTCACCCACTCATTTGCTCTCTTTTTACATTGCTTCACCACTCTCTTAACCTCTCTTTTTCTCTCCATATACTCCTCCCTCCTTGCATCACTTCTACTCTGTAAAAACCTCTCATATGATAACTTTTTCTCTCTTACTACTCTCTTTACATCATCAGTCCACCAATCACTCTTCTTCCCTCCTGCACCTACTTTCCTGTAACCACAAACTTCTGCTGAACATTCTAACACTATACTATTCTTAAACTTACCCTATACATCTTCTACCCCATTGCCTATACTCACACTAGCCCATCTGTCCTCTAACAGCTGTTTATATCTTACCCTAACTGCCTCCTCCTTTAGTTTATAAATCTTCAACTCTCTCTTACTTTCTGCTTCCATTTTCCTTGTATCCCATCTACCTTTTACTCTCACTGTAGCTACAACTAAAAAGTGATCTGATATATCTGTGGCCCGTCTATAAACATGTACATCCTGAAGTCTACCCAACAGCCTTTTTCTACCAATACGTAGTCCAACAAACTACTGTCATTACGCCCTATATCTTATCTTGCATATTTATTTATCCTCTTTTTCTCAAAGTAAAGTAGTAAGTAAAGTAAATTTTATTTCATTGCAATTTTACATAGATATTGGTAGTTACAATCATAAACTGAAGTGCAAGGAGGGCCACTGACATGCCATGGCATTAGGGGCAGCTTAATCTGATGACTTATAGACTATGTACATAATATTAGAGAAATTGATTGAGTTTATTCTAGTTATATATTTGATTTCAAATTACAATATGATGATATACTGTTAAAATTACAATATGATGATATTACATTGTAACAAGTGTTTAGGAGGATGGTAATATAAAATTGAGATCATCTTAAGGAAAATAACATTGAGCATTTTTGAAAGTAATTTATAGTATGAGTATTTAGTTTAGGGTGAGTAGGGGGTAACATAATAGTAACATATTAGTAAAAATTGAAATTATCTTATAGGAAAATAATATTGAGCATTTTTGAAAGTAGTTTACAGTATGAGTACAGTGGTACCCCGGTTTACAATATTTTTTCGTTCCAGAATGCTGTTTAAGTGCCATTACCAAACGAATTTATCACCATAAGGAATAATGTAAAATAGACTAGTCCTTTTAGACCCCCAAAAATACACTTACAAAAGCATTTAAAAAAATAAACTTACATAAAAGGGCGAGTTTGGAGACCACCGTAAACCGGGGTACCACTGTATTTAGTTTAGGGTGAGTAGGTGGTCTTTGAGAAGAGTCTTAAATTGATTTTCAGACAAGGTTATCTTAGTATTTACTGGTAATGAATTCCAGATTCTGGGGCCCTTTATGTGCATAGAATTTTTACATAGGTTGATATGGACTCAGGGTATATCAAAAAGTGATCTGTGTCTTGTGTTGTGGTCATGGGTCCTATTAAAGTTGGTGAGGAGAATTTTGAGCGGAGGGTTTATATTAGAGTGTAGAGTTTTATGTGTTTTATGTGCTACCTATAACCAAACCTCTTTCTATACAAAGTTCAATCAAATGCTACCCATTATTATTTACACCTGGCACCCCAAACGTACCTACCACACCCTCTTTAAACGCTTCTCCTACTTTGGCATTAGGTCCCCTACTACAATTACTCTCTCACTTGGCTCAAACGCTCCTACACACTCACTTAACGTCTCTCAAAACCTCTCTCTCTCCTCTACACTCCTCTCTTCTCCAGGTGCATACACACTTATGTTGTAGTAGCCAGGCTTAGGCTTGGTTACAAGTACTTCTGGCAGTTTGGGAGACACACAGATGATGATCAAACTAAATGCAAATTATGTGGTCATGCATATGGTCACTGTCTTGAACACTATGTGCTTAATTGTCCACTTACTGAGGAATACAGAGATAGACAGTACAGTGGACCCCCGAGTTTCGTAAAAACTTCACTCCTGAAGTCTGCTCAAGCACCATTACCGAACGAATTTACTCCCTTAAGGAAAAATGTCACATAGGTTAGTCTATTTCAGACCCCCAAAAATACACTTCCACAAGCACTTACAATATTATACTTACATAATTGTACGATTTCCGGGGTTTACGAAACTCGGGGGTCCACTGTATAATAACCTATGTGACATGTCAAGATATCTTATTAATGAAAATAAGATACAGATGTACTAAGCAAATTTCCTAAATTTGCTTGTAACAGATAAGTGAACTGTAGATTTTTTTTTTCAACAAGTCAGCCGTCTCCCACCAAGGCAGGGTGACCCAAAAAGAAAGAAAATCCCCAAAAAGAAAATACTTTCATCATCATTCAACACTTTCACCTCACTCATACATAATCACTGTCTTTGCAGAGGCGCTCAGATACGACAGCTGAGAATAAGTCCCTCGCAGCTGTCACTATCCCAGACCCCTCCTTTAAAGTGCAGGCATTGTACTTCCCATTTCCAGGACTCAAGTCCAACTAAATCCATTAACTGGTTTCCCTGAATCCCTTCACAAAATGTTACCCTGCTCACACTCCAACAGCTCGTCAGGTCCCAAAAACCATTCGTCTCCATTCACTCCTATCTAAACACGCTCACACATGCTTGCTGGAAGTCCAAGCCCCTCGCCCACAAAACCTCCTTTACCCCCTCCCTCCAACCTTTTTCCAGGATGACCCCTACCCCGCCTTCCTTCCCCTACAGATTTAGGGGCCTAGTTCCTAGGCCTTTTGTGTATTCATATGCTCTTGCACTACCGTCCACAGGATGGATATGGGGTGCACAATAAACTAGCCACTTCAGTGGCATAATTTAATCTAATCTAGGGAATTGATGTATAGTACTGTCAAGCAGTAACTATATTTATTGTATGTATCTGGAAAACTGAAGTTTACTAAGTACAAATCAATTGCCACAGAATGACTCTACATAATTAATAATTTAATTTGAAATTCAATTAAGACTTTCCAGCACATCATTTCATTGTCAGTTATTGTCTACTTATGAGAACTTCACATGCAAAATAATTTCTTAAAACAGCCAGAAGGGCACTGAATCAATCAAATTAATTTTATTTTAAAAAGAGTGAAGTATAAACATGTATGGATAATACGTAGTGCCTGAGGAATGGAATGTATTCAAGTTTGATCCAAGGAAGGGGAGGATATGTTCAGTTCCTTGATGGGTGCACTAATCAAAAACAATGCAGTTTTTCACTGCTCCAGAAAAAGAACAGAAGAAAAATAAAATAAAATAAAGTAATACAATACAATAAGGATTTCCCATGATGAGAAAATCTACTTTAAATTTAGAGAATAAACATTACAATTGTACAGCATACTTACAGTTTATTTTTATCAGTGGAAGCATCAGCTTTTTGCTTCTCAAATTGTGAAGACTCAAAGAGAGGTTTAAATGGTTTCAGCATTTTATCAACTATCCGGAAGTCTTCCAACAAATCTCTTATCTCTGAAAGTATCAATGCTTATCAAGAGCAAGAAAAGTAATACAGACCCATTAATTGCAAATTCATTTGACTGCTAGTGCGCTCAGCCCACACACTGAGGTCCGTGGTTCGATCCCCAGTACAGGTGGAAACATTGGGCATGTTTCCTTAAGACACCTGCTGTTCCTATCAGTAAAATAGGTGCCTGAGTGTTAGTCGACTGGTGTGGATCGCATCCTGGGGACAAAATTGACCTAATTTGCCTGAAATGCTCTGCATAACAAGGAGCTTTCTATATACAGGTGGGCCCCACTACAGCACTTTGCTTTAACCCATTCTTCATTTATTTAGACTTCCTACAATAAATATATTGACCACTCGCTATAAGCTAAGGACAAAAATATTTTAAAATAAGTAATGTGTGTACTGTACACACATTTTTTAGGCCTAGCTCTATTGTTCACTTAATCTATGATAGTGTAAACATGTTATCAAGCTTTTCTATGTAGTATTTGACAGTGAAAAAAGGCTATGTTTCACTTTACAGTGATTTTTGCTTTACAACAGTAGCCCAGAACCTAACATGCTGTATAAGTGGGGCCTGCCTGTAGTAGTATGTCAATGATGTCAGCTAGGCCTGTAGACACTGTACATGCACTTGTAGAAATAAAGATTATTATTATTTTTTAAATTTCTCAATAAAACTAAAATATATAAACTGTCCACACTCTTTGAAGGCATTATTCCTGAGTTCTGTGCCATGTTACATATTTTTTGAAATTTTTTTCTTCATAAATGACTAAATGTACAATCAAAATTATGTTAAAAAACATGCACTAAATCTGTATGGGTCATACAGCTGCACAACAAAAAGCAGCAATACTGTCACTGCTGTAGCCAGATCATTATCTCCACTACATGAACATCATCTCAAGTTCACAGGTGGTATTTATCATTATTTCTTTTGATTTACCTTAATTTCATAAGTAGTCAATTAAGTAACCAGCCTAACATGAGTAATATCCTGCTTCAATGCAATAATAAGGCTTGTCATTGCCTTACAGTTTCTTTTCTAACTGCAGATAAGCTTACTTAATTACCCTCTAGTGCTGAATAACCCATATAGGTTTAGTGGGTTTTTTGTGAATATACAGCAATAATGATTGGTTACCTTTGTCACTTGGAGAAGCCTTCACCTTAATTTCTTCTGTAAGGATTAGAAGAAAGTATAGAATTATGTTTCAATCACTGAACAAAATATGGTTATAACTTAATGTCTAAACCATAAGTGAAACTGGAACCTTAAGAACCAGTTACACTAGGTAATTAACCTGATAATGGAGTGATCAAAAGTAATGTTTAAGGCAAGAACATTTATACTATACACTGTGACCTATATCTGCCCATAATGCAGATTATCAATGAATTTAAGTAACCAGCCTAATATCCTACTTCAATGCAACAATAAGGCTTGTCATTGCCTTACAGTTTCTTTTCTAACTGCAGATAAGCTTACTTAATTACCTTCTAAAGCTGGTTGACCCATATGGGTGTAATGTTTTTTTTGTGTGAATATACAGCAATAATGATTGGTTACCTTTGTCACTTGATGATGAAGAAGCCTTCACCCTATTTTTTTCTGAAAGGATTAGAAGAAAATATTGAATTATGTTTCAATCACTGAACAAAGTATGGTTACATTCTAAATCATAAGTGGAACTGGCACCTTAACCTGATGATAAGAGTTCCTTTGATTTACCTTAATTTCATAAGTAGTCAATTCAGTAACTAATTCCAGCCTAATATGAGTAATATACTACTTCAATGTAACAATAAGGCTTGTCATCTTATATTTTTATAAGAAAATTAATTTAAGATAATCTCTTAAAATATTAAGCCTACTGCAGCTTTTGACTATGAAAATACTGTATTGCCTTATTATTTCCTTTCTAACTACAGATAAGCTTACTTATTTTCTAGTGCTGAATGACCCATATGGGTTAAGCATTTTTTTTGTGTGTTAATATACAGCAATAACAATTTGTTACCTTTTACGCTTGGTGGTGGAGAAGGCACCTGCCTTATTTCATCTGCAGGGATTATAAGAAAATAAAGAATTATGTTTCAATCAATGAACAGAATATGGTTACATCCTAATGTCTAAACCATAAGTGGAACTGGAACCTTAAGAACCAGTTCTACTAGGTAATTAACTTGATGATGGAGCGATCAAAAGTAATGTTTAGGGCAAGAACATTTATACTGTACACTGTGACCCACTGACTTATATCTGCCCATAATACAGATTATCGATGAATTTAAACAAAAACTTATAAGCCAAAGATCCT